>APFE031516502.1:29300-95385 GCA_000404065.3 Pinus taeda | reverse complement strand
TATATATAGATATATATATATTATCTTAAAAAAATAAAAATAAAAATAAAACAACAAAAAAAACACAAAAGTTGAAAATCGCACAACATCATCCCTCTGCCACATCCATCTATTTATACTTCAATCACCATTGTCCCGTAGCCGCTCCAACTGCCACGATTGACCGCATCGCTAGCTGACGACACCCACACTGTCACCTCCTCTGTTAGCCGCTATCAACTTACCTACTGATTGGTCGTGGTTATCACTGCCTCTGCCTTATGCACAACGACCCATCCACATTGCCTCTCTCGGGCCTGTTTTCTGTTGTCATTGTCTCACCACTGACCATTGCGTTGTCTCTACTCTTCATTACTCTATGACCCTTGCAACAATTACCTTTTTCCATTCGCTGCACAAACACGCCATACCATCAACCCTCTGCCACATCCATCTATTTATACTTCAATCACCATTGTCCCGTAGCCGCTCCAACTGCCACGATTGACCGCATCGCTAGCTGACGACACCCACACTGTCACCTCCTCTGTTAGCCGCTATCAACTTACCTACTGATTGGTCGTGGTTATCACTGCCTCTGCCTTATGCACAACGACCCATCCACATTGCCTCTCTCGGGCCTGTTTTCTGTTGTCATTGTCTCACCACTGACCATTGCGTTGTCTCTACTCTTCATTACTCTATGACCCTTGCAACAATTACCTTTTTCCATTCGCTGCACAAACACGCCATACCATCAACCCTTTTCACGCATTCGAACCTACCTCACCACCAAACACTAGTCTCAGCCATCGCTGGCTGCATCCCACCAAGTCGTTAAAGCCATTATTCTTTGTTTTTATAATTGGGTTGATGTTGAACTAAGGGTATCAATCCACTGAAGTATCAGTGCACAATACAATCGATTACCACCAACAATTCTCAATATGCCTTTGTGGCCGAAATAAAGGAAAACTGTTGCATTATCTTATATCGTCGTGGACTGTCATTAGAGTGGATTGTGACTGATAAAAGGAAGAGTCATGTCTCATTTTTAATTTTTGGAGATAATTATATATAAAAAAAATTACAAAGGATTTTAAGTATTATACAAAATAAAAATAAAAATAAAAGTAAAATGATATTAAAAGAAAATTAAAAAGTTATCAAACAAGGTAAAAGTTTTGAAGGTGTGGAATGATCTATATATATATAAGAAATAAAAAAGGTATATTTTATAATTGATAAAAAAAAATAAAAAAACAAAAAAGAAAGAAGATGAAGAAACCCTTCTTTATATCTAAAGCCAATGAAGAAGGAAGACCATTAAGTCAAATTTTCTTAAGGGGTTAGCTTATTGAAGGTAAAAGTTAGTACTTTTAATTTCATTAAAAAGGTTTCAAACAATTATTATATATATATAAATAATTAATTAATTAATTAAAAAGTATTAAGGGAAAAGTGATTAAATAAAGGAAGTTATAAGGAAAAATGAGTTCCACATAAAAGTCAACCTTTTGGACTAAATGTCTATTTTGTCTAAATGAAATTGGATATAAATATATTAAAATAGTTGCAAATTAAGTTTACCAGCGTGTAGAATATTATTTAGTACAAAATAACATCAAGATATTGAACATATGCAAATTAAAAGACTAAAGGAAGAACTCATAGAACTACAACAAAAGAACAAAGAATCGAAAAATAAATATAGAGATCTCGAAGATCAGTTTTATGAAAGATCAATAGAAATTAATGAAGAAATTTGGTGTCTAAGGGACCATAATAAAAAAATTCTTGAGAAGGTCATGAAATCTAAATATATAAAAAAAAATTAGAGGAAGAAAATGAATGTCTCGAGAAGAAATTCAACAAGAATCTATCAAAAAGGGAAGAAAAATTTCGTTTAAAAACCCTTAATCAAAGGTTATTAGAACAAATCAAAAATTTAAAAGATGAGAAATATACTAAACATAAGGACAATAATCCAAAACGTGAAGAAATTTTATGTCTAAGGAATCATAACCAAAACCTTCTTACGCAAATAAAGAAGCTTAATAGTGACAAGAAGTCACTAAATGAAAAGTTAGAATGATTTACTCAAGAAGAAGTATTGAAGTCTCCAGTTGTAACAGTCCAGGTTGAAGATAAAGGAACAAATATGAATTTGGTTAATATCACAACTCAAGAAGATGAGAAACCAATAGAAGTTAAAATGTATTCATATGTCTTAGTTCAAATAATGGAAATTCTAAGTGATAATTCAGTAAACAACTCCACAACAACAGTAACTGAAATAAATCAAGAAATCACCATAAACAGATTAGGGAAATATCATACTGTAAGAGCTCCTTATCAACATGCAAATCACAAGAGCATACAATTAAGCCAATCTACATATTTGAACCATTCAAAACGGAAACAATAGATTTATGTTCCAAGGAATATTGAAGTTTGCAAAATCCAGTCTTATGATAACAATTCATTACAAATTTCCAGTGATTGGAAGATTCCACAGAAGATTAATCTTGGACGGTCATATCCATTCTCAATCTAACAATTTTGTTTATTACTCAGAGGATCATATTGTCTTATATCAATGGCGATGAAAGTTCTGAGACAAGAAGATATTCAAAATAGGAAAAGAGATCCAACCTTTTCATTAGTAAGCTTTGAGGACAAAGCTTTTTAAAGAGAGGGGAAATGTTATGAATATAATTCATAAAAAAATAATAAATGTAAATATAAATATAATAATAATAAATAATAATTAATTAATTAATAGTTATCTAGTTAGTAATGAAGATACATGTCTTAGAGACGTGATCATTCAGGAAAGGGTACCTGCCTAGGTATATAAGCAAGCCCTCATTGTAATAATTTCACACATTTTTTGTACATTAAAAAATTCTTATATACAATTACTACTTGTCCTACTTTGGATACTTACATATTTTAGTTCTTCTAAATTATTCCGCTACTTATATGAACTTTGTTCGTTACAAAAATATTCAACAGATATAGGAAAAGCTACAATAAATGTTTGAGGGTGAAGAAGACAATGAATATTGTCTCTCAGAAAATGGATTGATTAGGTACAAGAATAGAACCAATGTGCCAAATGATAGTAATCTAATTTTATATTCCAACTAGGAAATATCAGTAAATATCAAGAACATGAACTAAGTTACCACAGTAAAATTTTCAACCATGCATGCACAATCAGTAAACCAAATAAACTAGGCAAGAAAACTGAGCCATTTTAATAATATCAATGGAAAATGGGTACAATAGAGTGAGAACAAAGGAACTTGAGATTTATCATGCAAGCTATGAAAAACCTAGGTAGAAGTATGATGATCCAAATGTTGATAATGACTCCCACAAAATCTATGCACCACCCAGAATTTACGCCAACTGTTGTTGGAAATGAAATTGAATTTCTTCCTAAAGGAATGCTTCGAAAATTATGCAACAATAGATCTGGACTCATCTCAACAAACCCATAAAAAACTAGCAAGCATTTGGACTAATTTTGGTTGACCCAAAAGGCCCCAAGAAGTGTGAATTCCGCTCTCTAGCATGGCCTATGCACTATAGGAAAATACTCATCTAGATCCTCCAAAATCCACCACTGAAATTCCTCCCAAATATTTGGAAAATTCTTCTCTAGAAATGCCTAATTTCTCCAACACCTAGCTCCTCGAACCTCTACTTTCCCCAACACCTATGCAGTCACAATCCATAGGCCTCTGTGCATTGCTGAAAATGGACAAATTCAGCCTAGGAGATCACCTCACTCTCCCTACAAAATGCTACCAAACTCCAAATATAACCAAGGGAAAACTGTTAAATTATGGTATGTTCTATGCTTAGAGAAGTTTACTTATCTTTCTTATTATTATCCACAGATTAGCAATCACATGTACATAAGTAAAGTGTAGATAGAACATTAAATGATCAATAGAAAATAAGCCAAGACAAGAGACACAAGATGTGGCAGCTAGCCAGGGACAAACCCCAATATGGGGAAACCCTTTGATCAAATCTTCTTTTATCTTCAATAATTCAGCAGAGAGAAATAATACAAAAATCTGATTTATATCAGCAGCAACAAACCCTAGATCAACAGCATCAACATCATCGACATCAACGACATTAGTATCATTGGCATCAGCGGCATCAACATCATCAGAATCAACATTATCAACCTCAGTAGCATCAACATTATCAGCATGAGTGGCATCAACATCATCGGCATCAGTGGCATCAACATTATCAGCATCAGTGGCATCATCATCATTGGCATCAGTGGCATCAACATCATTGGCATCAGCGGCATCAACATCATCAACATCAGCAGCATTACCATTATCGGCATCAGTGACATCATCATCATCGGCATCAGTGGTATCAACATCATCGGCATCAGCGACATCAACATTATTGGCATCAACAACATCAACATTATCGGCATCAGCGTCATCAACATCATCGGCAGTTTGTAAACCCTTAGAAAGCTGCGTCCTTCCTTCCCACATGTGAGAGAGAGAGAGACACTTTTCTGTGCATAAGAGAGAGAGATGGATGAGAAGTGTGTGTAAAAATGAGGAAAAGACCTCCTGTATTAATATACAAATGTTGATGATGAATAGATGCGTCTGTTGGGCTTCTGAGCCTACATGAGTTGCTGGTAAGCTTGATAATTATTCCATAATCAAAATAAATTCATATCTCCTTAAATACTTATCGGAATCGGATGATCTTTAGATCAATCCTACAGAGGAATCTAGGAAAAATATTATTAGCAATGAATAAAGTGACCCACATGGAGTTTAGCCCTAGTTGCCAATTTTAACACTCCCTCTCAACTAGGGAGAACTCCATCTACAATTCGTCTGACCGTCGCTACTATTCATCCATCAAATGCACTACCCTGAACAACTTGACCCCTACTCTGCCCTGCCTTGCTATGCTCTTCTCTGCTTTGCTCTATTATGCTCTGCTCAAGCTATGAAGAAGAAGAAGAAGTGATTGAGGATGTATCATACCATCCTCCACTAACTCAAAGTTAGTCTTAGAGTGTGTACCACTGGTCCCAGACTAGTCCTCAACTGACCTGAAGTCAGTGTCATAGTGGGTACAACTCCTACCACTGGTCCCAGACCAGTATCATTGATCCCAAATCATCTTGTCTAGTGGATTCCATGGAGAACTAATCATCCTGGCCTATAGGAGAACGAATCATCTTGTTCCACAATTGCCATGGAGAAAACATCATCTAGGCCCACAGGAGAATTAATCATCCTATTCCATAGTCGCCACGAAGAATGAATCATCCTGGCCCATAGGAGAACTAATCATCCATAGTTGCCATGGGGTGTCACAGGGGAAGGTTGAACCTTTTACCTTGTAAAAAGTGCACCAACAGGGGATGGTGAGTCACCCTATGGTCATATGTTGCTCCAAGAAGTACCCCGCGCCCCTTGGAGCTCCCAGAGCTCAATACATCATATTCAACGTTGATAAGAGGGTATCTGAATGACACCAAGTCATTTTCTGAAAGTCAGGAATTTGACCTTTCCTAGGGGATTTGTCAAAATGTCGGTGACCTGTTCATCTATACCGATATGTTGGAGCCTTATAGCTCCCTGCTGCACCATATCTCGAATATAGTGGTACGTAATATCGATATGCTTGGAGCGATCATGAAATACAGGATTCTCTGATAAACGAATCCCACGCTGGTTATCACACAGGATCACAGTGGTATCCAATGTAAATCCAAACAGCTCACTGAAGAGCTTTCGTAACTAGACTGCCCCACAGGTGGCCATGCTAGTAGAAATATACTTTGCCTTGGTAGTGCTCAAAGCCACCGACTTCTGCTGCCTGCTTATCTAGGATATCGAAGCAGATCCCAAGGAGAAACAACACCCAGAAGTTCTCTTATGATCCACCACACTGCCTACCCAATCAGCATCAGTGTATCCAAGTAGTCTCACATCTCCGGCAGTGTATCTTAACCCATAAGTAATTGTGCCATGAAGATATCTCAACAGATTCTTGGCACCAATCCAAAGTATGTGGTGAGGTTCAACAATATGTTGACTCAACGTGTTTACTGAAAAGCATATATCTGGAT
The DNA here is from genome assembly GCA_000404065.3 of Pinus taeda. Classification (NCBI taxonomy): domain Eukaryota; kingdom Viridiplantae; phylum Streptophyta; class Pinopsida; order Pinales; family Pinaceae; genus Pinus; species Pinus taeda. The sequence continues at coordinate 89,261 of APFE031516502.1, read as the reverse complement.
GGGAGTTCACTAAGAACATTAATGCTCCGATGAGTTGACGATACTTGGTGGCATTTCGTAAAATAGGTCCAGCAGTGCTACCGCTTAACTTCTTAAAGTCAAGCTCCATCGAGGTAGTTACGGGCTTGCAGTCTACCATACCGAATCTTTCCAATATCATCACCACATATTTTCTTTGAGATAGGAAAATTTCCCCTGGCTTTTAATGTAGGTTCCATCCTTGTGAAGCTGCAAGGGCTATGATCGAGTAGATGGTGGTATATCTAGCAACAGGTGAAAATATCCCGTCATACTCTTTTCCTTTCGGTTCCCTGGTCTCAGCTTCTTGAGAGCTCCTCGCTGTAGGAAGATTGTTCACCTGGCTAAGAGCCATATCTTTGTCAAAGGTGACATCATGACTAATCACGACTTCCCTTTGATCAGCTACATAGGTTCTATAGCCCTTAGTATTTTCACTATAGCCCACGAAGATTCCTTTCTTTCTAGATGCACCCAATTTATTCCTTTTCTCTTTCAGCACATGAAAATATATAGGGCTTCCAAAAATTCTAAAATAAGATATATCAGGTTTCTTACCGGTGAACATTTCTTCAGGAGTCTTGGAATCCAATGCTTTATGTTGGGTAGCAGAGGGCCCGCATAACAGTTTTGGGGCTTAAAGCCCGCAATTTTGGGAAAGTATTGTAAGGATGTTATATACCTAGGGGGATAATATGGGGTACCAAGGGAGGTACCCAAGGTAATAATGTAATAATGGGATGGGCCATAGTAATAAATAAGGTGGTTAACCCATATCATGTAAGGGACCACAAGTAGTTAGTAATAATGTAATGGGCCCATGGTATTAGTCGATGGTATGAGGGAACCATGGTAATGATCCATGGTATTGTATGTATGAGGTCTATATAGAGGCTAGAGACTCCAAATGGAGAGACGTCAAGGAATACTGTCAAGGATTATTGTATGTACAGGCATATGGCTTGTGGAGTGTTCTCCTTCCTTAAGGAGTGAATGTATGGTGTTGCCCTACCTTAAGGGTTTTGATCAATAAAGAATCATTTCATATTATTTCTGAGTTTATTTGCATTATCTTATATTTTCATATCAGATCTATAATATTTCCGGGTTAGATCTATAACAAGTGGTAACGGAGCACTTTCTTGGGCAAAAAAGTGGAAATTGTATTTTTATTTTTTGCAGGATTTCGGGGGCGACGAGTTTGCAGATCAGATCTATACATTTTTGTGCAAGATCTAAAAAATCTAATTGTATATCTAGATTCTATGTAAAAAAATACCTGACTTCAAAAAAAATCGGTCGAATCGGACTCCGGATGAAGGAGATATCGATGATCTAGAAATCAGTGTGGTTGCATGCAATTTTTCAGGGCAGAGAGTTTGCGGCGCAGATCTGGACGTCCTGGTGCAAGATCTGCAACATCTAATTGTAGATCTGTATTCTTGTGTGATAGAAATCCCGATCTAGGCACTCTGGAATTTCAGATTCATGCTGCAATTGTCTCGCCGTAAAAAAATTATTAAAAAAGAGCTGATTTTAAATCAACAATATCCCCCTCATCCGGACTTCTATTTGACCGGTTCTTTTTGTTTTGAATTTGGGTATTTTTTCACAAAGAATCTATATCTGCAATTTGTTTCTACAAATTTTTCCCCAGAAGTTTCAGATCTGATCTGCAAATTCGCCACCCCAAAAAATTCCTACAAAAATAAAGAAAATGTCTCTCCGCTTTGCCCAAGAAAGTGCTCTAATACCACTTCTAATAGATCTGACCTACAAATATATAAAAGTAGGAATATGCCCAGAAATAACAAGATATGAATATAGAAATGCTTCTCTTTATTAATATCAAACCCTTAAGGCAGGGTAACACCATAAATCGCTCCTTAAGGAAGGAGAACTCTCCACAAGCCATATGCTTGCCAATACAATAATCCTTGACATATATCCATGGGGAGTCCTCTATATAGGGTTCATACATACAATACCTTTGGTCATTACCATGGGTATTTCAATACCATGTATCTAATACAATGGGCTTATCACATTATTCCTAACTACTTATGGTCCCTTACATGATGCGGGTTAACCACTTTATTTATTAACTATGGCCCATCACATTATTACATGATTCCCTTGGGTACCTCCCTCTATACCCCATAATATCCCCCGTAGGTATACCAAAAAAAGATCTTGATTTGCATCATGTCATCACACCATCATCCAATGAATTCCATAAGTTGAAGTTCTTGATGAAGCACTTGCTTCCTCTCTAGATTAGTGAACCCTTCAATGAGGATTCCTTTAGAGAATCTTGAGGATCTTGTATATCCCCATTTGGCAAATGTTTCCTTTTTGACTTGATGTATGATGAGCCTTGTCCTGGATGACTTCTTCCTTTCCTACAATGTCCAATGAGGTTCCCAAGAGTTATATCCTTCATGTTTGACTGCCATGGATTTTTTCCTTCATGATTCCCATGGTGATGCCAGGTGCTTTAGTTTCTAATGCTTCTACGATGCATCTTATTATCATGGTCATATCTATAAGACAATAATTAGGATCTTATGATAGGACCCTTTTGTGAGGGATACCATGTTGATCATGGTATAGATCTATTACTCCCACTTTCCTTGGCCCTTTTATTCAGTTTCCTCCACATTTATGGTGATATGAGCTTCTTTCTATAACCTTTCCATAGCATTGAATCTTAGCTATACTATTCTGTCTTGTTTGAGGACCAAATTTCCCTTTCCTTTCTACACATGTTTGAGTCCTTTAACTTTCAATACTTTTGGCATCAACTTGTCTTTCTATATCTCGCATAGAGACCACAAATTGTTGAATGAGGTAACCTTTTTGTTCATGGAAATTTGTTATGTTGCCTATCAATTAGAACAATGATGATTATATTCATCTCCTAATTGGGATCTTATGTAGATATTCCTTTATTCTTTGATACCTTCAATCAGGTCTAAGTGATATGACCTTTCTTCATTGCATTTCAGAGAGTATATCTTCTAGTATTTCATATCTCTCTTTTATGTCACATCTCGCGCTACATAGGGATGAGAGGACCTAGGAATGATTTCATATGAATTCTCTTACGGGGACTATATCTATCCTCCTTTCCTATGCAAGGAAGCTTGATGACCCAACTGATTTATAGATCTCCTTGCAAACACGAAGTCATTTAACCAAACGTGATTATAGAATGAAAATATACTTACTTAACAAGTGAATATGAATTCTCCCACTTGATAACTTTGATGATGGTTGAAGAAGATGTATTAGGGCTTCTTCTTGGATGCTCTTATTCCAGGGTAAGGAGGTGATCCTTGCTTGTTTTTATAACCTCAAAGATGACAATGCCTTGTTTCCCTCAAGATTGTTTTCCTCCTTTTGTAGTGTAGATCAGACTTCTTAGAGGGTTTCAACTTGTTCCAAGATGATGCAATCTCGATTTTTGAGGTCCTTTGAGCTACCTTTCTTTGTATACAACTTGATGAGGGTCTTGATGGAATTTTGATGATGACTATGGAGACAAAATCTCTTGCTGTTGTAGACTATTGTTATGGATTTATTTTTTTAGATCTTGATCCCTTTATTTGATATCGTTCTTGAAGCTTGATCCTTGAATGTCTCTTTGCTGTCTTTCCTTTGAATTCAATACCTTAGCTCTGATACCATGTTGAATAATCTAGGGAAAATGAAGTTAATGAGATTATTCTTGCAATGATAACTATTTGTGAGGTTCTTTTAACTTTTCTTATTAGTAAAATCTTTCCTTATTATTAGAGTGTGTATGCTTAGTTTATCAAAAAGTTACCAAAAACAAAAGAGACAAGAACACATGAAGTTGGTTTTCTTCCAGGGCAAAAGTCTCTCACTCTTTGAGAGAAAAACCCACACAAAATTATTCTTATAGAGATTCCAATTGACAAATACCAAGACCATGACTCTTGACCTATTAGGCCACTCCAAGACCAAGACACCAATCCTCTTCTTTGTCAATGCTGAGATCATCATCATTGCTGCACCACTGAGGTCATCATTACTGCACCATCAAGATATTTATTACTGTTGCAACACCATTGCTACACCTTCGTAGAGGTCTTCATCAACGAGATATCCATATTGAGAAATGTATATATATGAATGAGAGTTGCACCTGGATCTACAGAGACCATAGATCTTTACCGAGACTGTGACTGTGTTCTCCTTGCATCGAGACCTTCCTTGTCACAACTATGCTAAGACTATACCTCTGTGGTACCCATCCGAAAGAGCATAGATCTCAGAGATTTGCGAGGTCTTCAAACTGTGATTACTCATTGTAATCACCACTGGAAATTTTAGAGTTTATTCGAGATTGTTCTTCCTTCCTGTAATCCAAATCTCAGACCCTATACCCATATGAATATTTCAGAGAAATACAAGTTCCTATACCTTCCTTTTGCACAGACCCTAGCTAGGCATTTATAGTAGTTTTTCTCCATAATAAGATGACTTGATCTAGTGAACCGATATGTCTCCTAATATCAGTCGACATGTATTCTTTTAATTCGATTTGCAGGCTGACATGACAAAGAGGATTGTGCTTGTCATTGGAGGGCTGTTTGACACCGTTTGTAACTCAAATACATTTGATATATGCCCAATAAGGGTTCTTAAACATTTTCTTTGACTCTTTGACTTTCATATAGTACTTCAACACGTGCTAGACCTATGCAATGAGCAAGAAACTCGTTTTTACAATTTAGAAAAATAATATTTTTTTCTTTTACAATTACAAAGATCAAAATTACATTTATGAAGATTGAACCTAGTTACAATTCCTTGAACACCAAGAGATCCTTAGAGATCTCAAGGACAACTTACAAACTGTGTAGAACCAACAAAAGATGTATGCAGGCATGCATAAAGTTGAGAGGCATTTCGGGGTTGGAGACTTGGTTTTGCACCTCCAACCATACACGCAATTTATGCTCAAGTAGAAAGGGGTTGAGAAGCTTAAGACCTGCTTCTATGGACCATATAGGGTGATCAAATTGACATGAGAGGTAGCGTATAAGTTGGAGCTTCCACCATGGAGCAAGGTGCGCAATGTATTCCATGTATCTTTCCTAAAAAAGGCCTTGGGACAATAGGTTAGTTACCACCCTTGGATGATGAGGGGCACTTAATTTTGGTTCCAGAGGCTATTTTGGAGGTGAGGGAGAGGAAGCTCAGAAATAGAGTTATTAGAGAGTTTCTTGTCATATGGAAGGATTTTTTGGAGGAGGATGCCACATGGGAGGGTGCGTAGGTGTTACAACATCCAACATTGAAGTTTCTTGAGGACAAACAAACTTTAGGTGGGGAGGTCTCTGATATCCCCATTAAATAATTTTTCTAAGCATAGTCTCATTTTTGCAATTTTGACATTAGGAGAAAATTTTTACGAGTAGGGGCTTAGGAAAAGTGGGTTAAGTAGGATCCACTTTATTTTTGGGAGGCTAAGGAGGCCATGTGCATTGGAGAGAAGGAGAAAATAATTTTGCTAGTGGAATGTGGGGGCCAGAAGGGAGGAATTTGAACCACCTAGACAATTTGCACTAGAGGAAGGAGGAGAGAGAAAAGGGAGGTGCGAATTAGTGGAGATTGGGTCCCACCAAGGGAGAGAGGACCAACACTTATAAATAGCATAAGGAGGCCTTCATTTTTCATATTTTTCCTATCTATTTCATGTAAATCAAACTCTCTTGGAGAAATTGAGCACAAGAAGAGAAGTGTTTCTTAGAACAATATTTCCAAGCAGAAATTCCACCGTCATTTCAGAGAACTTCGAGTGTCTCCCTAGTGAGGAATTTGGGAGTCCAATTTCAGGCTTCCCTTGAGATGATTGCAAGAGTTTCATCTAGTTCTACATGTTCTCTTGGGTGCAGAAGGAAATCTGTATTATCTGACTGGAATAACTTCCTTTGGTTGGAGATTCCATACATTTACAAGAGTATTTCCCTTGATTGAAGGCAGACGTTAGTACCATTTTGCAGGGCTGAGCAGACGGTGTTTGTTGGGCCAAATTTTACTATTTCTAGGTGTGTGCAGAGGCTATTGAGTAAAGGTTGCATAAGGGTTAGGAGCAACAAATATTGCTAGAGTTGGGGCCTGAAGAAGTGAGCTATTTTCGAGAGAAATTTTGCAGTGATTTCATAGGCATTTTAGCGGAGGGTTTGTGTCACATTCAACAATGATTCTCTGGTAGTGCACAAAGCTAGGTAGACTGGGTAATTCACACTTTTTTGGAATCTCCAAGTCATCTGGAATTAGCCCAAGTTTTTTTAGGGTCTTTGAGGGTTTGGTGTGCAGATCTCTAGGTTAATTTTTCAAAATTTTATGAGTAGTTTTGAGGGAAGAAATTCCATTTCTTCTCCAGTAGCAACAACAATATTTTCTAGGTAATGCACAAATATTTGAGAGAGACATTTCTAGCACCTAATCCATGACTTTCTCACCTAGGTTTTGCATAGCTTATAGTAGAAATCCCATGTTCCATCTCTCTTGTTATATTATGTACTTAACTTCCAAATATTAATAAAATGGCTTAGTTTCCTTGCCCAATTTATTGAGTTAATGATTGTGCATGCATGTTTAAATTTTTAGTTGTTGCAGCTTAGTGCATATTCTTTGTTTTCAATGTTAATTCACATTTTAGATATTACATGAAATTACTCTGAGAGTGTGTCTTGAGGTTTTCACCACGAGTCAGAGAGACTGAATAGGATGACGGTGAACTCGATTAGTCTGTGTACCATGTGTCAGTGAGACTAGATTATGGAGACTAGTAGATGTTGGTGATATGCCATGAGTCAGATACGGACCAAAATATGGAAAATAATGAATGTTGATGATTAGATGATGATGTTGTTGATTTACCATGTGTCATAGTTGTTGACTAGATTATGGTAATTGGTTGAAGCTGATATTGATGAAGATGTTGATGAAGTCATAGATGTTGACTTACCTTATGTCATAGATGCTGGCAAGGTTGATTATTATTTGTTATAACCTTTTCATAGAGAAAATATGTCAACATGTGAACATCTAGATATTTATTATGAATACCTCCCTAGTTAAGAGGGAATGCTGAATTTTGTAACTATAGTCAATATTCATAATTGTTTTTGTCCTTGACAAATTTGCAATGCATGTTCTTCATGCTTGAATTAAAACAAAAATATCGTAAAGACATGTTATTCATGTTGGTTGAAAAAGAGGAAAATTGATCTTTTGAAAAATAGAATTTGTGGCTCTAAAATGAGCCAAGTCGTCCCCTTCAAATGTTTAGGTCAACTCCAAGTAAAGACACACCCATTAAGCTATGCGGAAGGCTATATAAAGACCTCTCATTCCTCCACATTTGAGCAAGCAATTCATATCTCTATATTTTGTTGTTCGGACTATGCCGGGGCAACAAGGAAGGACTATGATTGTTAGGCAGATAAATCCATCTTGGTGACAAGAGCTATCTCCCTAGATCCTAAAAGAAAACTAGAAACAAACAGATAATCAATCTAATTCCTTCCCTGAATTTGTCTTTTCTTGAATCATAAGCTAAGAAGGTGAGAAATGGAAATTCATACCTTATTATGACATGCTTGATGAAGATCCTTCTTTGTGCTTCAATGCAGCTCCTCCATGCTTGAATCTAGACCTGCACACATATAAAAAAGGATCAAAGGCATATGCAACATAAATGATTCAATAATTCAAACTACTAATCAAGGAGACTGGTGAAAAACATCATTCCAATGGACAAATATAAATAACATCATTCCAATGGACAAATATTAATAACATAAACCATCCATGAAATTCATCATTTAATCCATTAAAAAATGAAGTGAGAAGAAATACTCGTTTGTATTAACTTTAGAAACATAAAGGAGCTACAAAACCTGTGCCTTGATGTTGTGAAGCTTCTCCCTTTGATCTCAATCCTCTCCAAGAATGATAAGCTCTCCAACCTATTTTCCCCAACATAAACTTATTCTCAGCAGCCTCCCTCAATTCCCCCACCTATGGCTTGATTAATAGGCCAAAATGAAGTAGTTTGAGATCCTTAGTCCAAGGATGAGATCCACTAAAAGAGGAATGAGGTCTCCTTGACGAATGGGGATTAGTTCCATAAAAAATGAGGTTAGGTTCAAATAAACAAGAGTTCAAGGCTTTTTGTTGGGAACGATTCATCCAACAATGCTTCTAGATCTCAATTTTTATTTTTGTTTTTTTATTGATTTACCTGTGTAGTTTATAGTGGAAGACAGTGCGCAAATCTGTGCAGTTTATAATGGAAGAAACTGCACATGTGCGGATTTTGTTAAGAGAAAATGCACATATGCTTAAAAAAAAGGTTTTGTCCCATGGGATCCAGAAATTCCACTTTATTTAAGGTGTATAAGTTGTTGACTTGCAAGGGAGTGCTTCGTGACACTTGGATGGATGGTGAGAGATCCAATTTTGATGATTATTTGTCATGGTGACAAAATGAAGTGTAACAAATTGCCCCCTAAAGTGCAAAGTTAGCAAAGTTTGAGGACTGAAGTACTTTATCATATCAAGGATTGGATCGCAAATCATGGTTGGAGACCTGCAACAATTAATCAAGGATTACAATGCAATTTAATAATCATCACTAAGGTAGGAATTCCCATACTCAGAACATAAAACTCTTAAAGAACAGTATGGAAATATATAATGTCAAGGTAGATATAGGATGGACGCAACCATTAAACATAAAACTCTCTGTATAATTATGAATAAAAAAACTCCTCGCAACCTGTATGATTGAAACTAGATCCAAGGTCTTGATATCCATATCTCGATACATAGTACAAATCTAACCATGCAAGTAAATGTCTTGAAGTCGAACATGGAAGAAACCACTTGATTACCGGTCAATGATGTAAACCATTAACAAGTGTGAGAGAAAACACCAATAATGATAATGGTTCTCAAGGTACTCCTAGTACACTCTATGAAGTGCGAATAGGTGATATGAAGTCGAACACTCATATAATCATTCAATCGAAAGCCAATGATGAGAACCTGTTGTCGAAGGCGAGAAACCTGTAATTAAGGCATGTAGGTTTCAAGGTACTGAAGGTTTCTAGATATACTTCCTAGATAATGAGCTGAAGTCGATAAGAAGTGACCCATCGCAGGAGGGCTTATGACACAAAACTCATGTCAAGTTTTGAAGAACAGTTTGCAAGGACTGACTTAGGGATGGATGATGCGAATGAAGGCTACAAATTGCAAGTTAATTTGAACTGAATATTATTCTCTTGAACATATTGGTGACAAAAAAAAATGACTTGGAAACATTTGAATCAATGATAATACCCAAAACCAATTGAAGGATTTCAATAAGGTTCGATTAACTATGAGACAAATGGATTCCCCAACCCGAACAAATATGTGACAGAGTGTCATGTTCAAGAGTGACATACTGCTTGAAATACAAGAAATAAAATTTTCTTCTCAAATTTTCCCCACCATTATTGGCAAGTACCTCTTTATTTTTTACAATCTTGAGGAGGATAACATATGCTTGTCCTGTAAGCTCATCTTGTGGATGAGTCCATCCTAGTATTTTTAACGAAACCTAAGAAGGAGTGGTTTGGTCTCGTCATGCTTAACGAGTCTTGTACTATTTAATTTTTACGAGTCCAGTAAAGGGGTAGCTGATGTTATTTTGTTTTAAGAGTTTGAAAAAGACACAAAAAGGAAACTCATTCAGTTATTTTAGTGTAAAATTTGAACAATCCTGGAGAAAGTAAAGCTTGATGTTTTTAAGTTTTAGAGAGTCGAAAGAAAAACATAAGTAGACTCCATCAAGTTCTTTTTCATAAGTTTTAGTCCCTCAGGTCTGAAAAAGGATAAAGTAATACAAGAGAGAACTCTATTGACCATGTTTTCTCAACACATACCTTTTTTGTAAATAGTCCTAGCTTAGTTCGTAAAAGGGGTAAACTTATATTGAATGGACAGTTGTTCATTTACTTTTATGAGTTCGAACAATCAAGTACTCGAAAATATTTTCATATTTCAAGAGTCTGAAAAGGGATCAAAAGAGTACTCTATGGTTTCTCATTTTCATAAGTTTTAACGAGTTCGAACAATCAAGTACTTGACAATATTTTCATATTTCAAGAGTCTGAAAATGGATCAAAAGAGGACTCTATGGTTTTGTTTTTTTGTAAGTTTTAACGAGTTCTAAAAAGTGATAAAAATACACTCATCTTACCAACTTTCAATTTAATTAATGATCATGAAAATACAGAAAGAACTCGACATTTTCATGTATGTTTTACGAGCATGAAAAGATAGCAAAAGAAGCTCGGGATTTTCATGGGTTTAACAAGTCTTGAAAATAATAACCTGTTGATTTGGGGTAGCATCAAATGTTCTATAGCCATGAAAATTGGTGGTGAGGCTAAAGAGCATGAGATATCCAAAACCCAAAAATAGTTTTGGAAAATTCCATCCGGATGAAAAGTTAATAAAATAATTAATATTTTTAATGAGGTCTTAAGTCTAAACTTAGGAAAATAAAAATATTAATGGGTATTAATAAAGATAAGGATGAGAAGCTTCTAAGATATGAAGATCAAGTCTATTTTAATCTTAGCCATTGATTAGGGACTTAATCTCAACCGTTGATTCATCAACATGAAAAGTATAAGAGAAGGCTTGAGGGTCAGTGGGAGATATACTGAGGTAGACCAGTCAGTTTGATTTCTGGAGTGGGGTTTGCTGAGAAATTAGAACTAGAGGTCTAAATTGCAGCAAGAGATAGCAAGTACGGAACAATACCAAAAGATCAACACATAGATTAGAGAGGCAGACATAGAGGTAGCAGGACTGCTCAGTCACTGAAGGGCTTATGCGGGTGACACAGAGAGGCCCAGTGCTAATGCAGAGAGGCAGGAGCTGACACAAAGGGTCTGGGAGCTGAGCAGAGGCCAACAAGTCTGACACTGAGTCTGGGGGAGTTGTTGGAGAATTTATCTCTGTTGGGTAAGACAGTTTGGCAACCATTTGTACTCAAGAATAGCTGATTAACAAAATCCTCGTCTGTTGCACCAATTTTCCCACATTGGGTTTTTCCGGGGACAATTGTCCAAAATAATTTTTTTGATGTGTTTAATTCTTGTGTATGTATTTGTTTATGTATTATGGTGTGATGTCTACAACATAATTTACTTTAATGTTTACTGAAGGGTTTTCATAAATAACTTATTGGAAAATAAGTAGGTAAAATAAATCAGTGGTTGCAGTGATAGAATTTCCACATGGTATCAGAGAAAGTAGTTAGAGACAGGAAGGGAAAATCAATTATGTGTCAAGACCATGATGCAGAGGCATCTATGTCAGGAGACACACGTATTTTCAGAAAATTGCACAAGAGATAGTAATTTCGATTTCTGTATGTTGGCTTCCAGATTGGAAGAAGAAGTTGCTTGTGTGACAAGCTCTGCATCATCAGAGGTATGGTATATAGAAAGTGGAGCCTCCTAGTATATGAAAGGAATCTAGGAGTGTTTCTTAGATTATTAGGAGGAAAGGATGAATTTTCAGATCACCATGGGGAATAAGGCAAAGTGTACTCTAGTAGGGAAGGGTACCATAGTTTTTCAAACAGAAATGGGGGAGCGGTTCTGTGCAACCAATGTGTTGCATATACTAGGATCGGGGATGAAATTACCTTTCGTATCATAACTTCAAGGCAAGGGCTATGACATTTTCTTCATCAAGGAGAAATTATACGTCAAACACCTGCATTGGAAAAAGAATGTGCATATCAAGATCAGAAGTAACAGGTTGTACAGATTACAACTAGAATCACAAATGGCACTGATAGGCAGTCATGGAGACATGGATTTGAACAAACTATGGCATAGAAGAATGGGACATTTGTACCATGGGGCTCTGAGAATTCTCAAGAAAACTATTACAGGAGTTACGAATCTTATTATAGAACAAGATGATGTATGTAGAGGATGTGCTCTGGGAAATTATGCCAAAGCGACATTTCCTAGAAGTAAAAACAGGGTCAAGTGTGTACTAGGATTGCTACACTCAGATATTTGTGGAACTATGTCCACTAAAGCTCTTAGTGGTGCTGAATACTTTGTCACCTTAATTGATTACCACTTAAGGAAAACTTGGATTTATTTTCTGAAAACCAAGAACTAGGTCTTTTTTCAATTCAAAGAGTTCAAGGCTCTCATGGAGAACCTGAAAGGGAAGAAAATAAAATTTTTGCACTCAAATAATGGTGGAGAGTATGTCCATAAGGACTTCACTGATTTTTGTGCTAAGGAAGGCATCAAAAGAGAGTGGACATCTCCTTACAATCCGAAGCAGAATGTAGTAGAAAGAAAGAACATGACTATCATGGAAGCAACTAGGGCCATGATGTATGATCAGGACATGCTAAGATTCCTATGGGAAGAATCATGCAACATGACAGTCTATGTTCAAAATAGAACTCCTCATCAGGCATTAGGAAAGATTACTCCAAAGAAAGCCTTCACAAGGAAGACACCTGAAGTCAGTCATTTCAAGATATTTGGGAGCTTAGCATATTGCCGCATACCCGAGGAAAAGAGGAAGAAGCTATATCAAACTATAAAGAAAGGGTATCTAGTGGGATATAGCAAGAATGTTAAGGCATACAAAATCTATCTTCTAGGGAGCAGGAAGGTAGCAGATCAACGAGATGTGAAGTTCATGGAGGATATGGCCTTCAAAACATCTCGAGAAATGCTTTCCGAGGAGCAGTCAAAAGATGAACCATTGGTCAAACCACTTCAACCAATGGAAGTAAAGAATTCTTCCTTGGATCACGAAGAATCATAGGAGGAGGAGGAGCTAACAGAAGCACCTGCTACCAGAGGAAGAATGAGCAGGGAACTTCATCAGATTTTGTGAGATGCTGAGGATTTCATCAGTGCACCAAGAAACAATAAAAGGGAGAAAAAACAACCAGATAGATATCAAGCATTAGTAGCTCAGGATGGGGAGCCTGCTAGTTTTGAGGAGGCTGCTCAACATCAGGTTTGGTTGGATGTGATGGTAGAGGAATACAACTCCATAATGGTGAACAATGTCTGGGAGGTAGTGTTGAGGCCTCAAGACAGATCGATGGTAGGTTCGAGATGGATCTACGAGATTAAATATGCTGTAGATGGTAGTGTGGAAAAATACAAAGCCAGGTTTGTGGCTAAGGGGTATGCTCAGAAGGAAGGAATATACTATGAAGAGACCTTCGCCCTAGTAGCCAGGTATACACCTATTAGAGCTGTGATATCTCTTGTAGCACAGATGGGATGGGAGATTCATTAGATGGATGTCAAAACGACATTCTTGAATAGAGGAGGTATACATTGAACAACCAGAAGGCTTTGAGACACATGAGAAGAAGTCTCTTGCATGTAGATTGAAGAAAGCCTTGTATGGGCTGAAACAAGCACCTAGAGAATGGTATGTTCGAATTGATGGCTACTTGCAGAAGATGGGATTTGTCAAGAGTGACACAGATCCAAATATCTACTATCTAGTTGTAGAGAATGAGCCTCTAATCCTAGTATTATATGTTTATGATCTCTTCCTGACGGGATCATCCAGGCTCACCAAGGACTACAAGAAGAATCTAGCCACATAATTTGACATGAAGGATTTGGGATAGATGCATTATTTCCTGGGGTTGGAAGTTTGGTAGCAAAAGGGGGAGATCTTCCTTGGACAAGGGAGATATGGTACAAAAATTCTGAAGAGATTCAGGATCCAGGATTGTAGACCCATGGCTACTCTAATGATCACCAACTGGAAGAAAATTGATGCATCAGAATACAAGGATGTTGATCCCACCTTATATAGGTAGCTCATATGGTCCCTGATGTATTTGGTCAATACCAGGCTAGAAATTTGTTACACTGTCAACACCCTTAGTCACTTCATGGTGGAACCAAAGAGGGTACACTGGGAAATAACCAAACATGTTATTAGATATATACAGGGAACAATCGATTATGGACTCTTGTACACCAGGAGTATGGATATCAGATTGAGTGGATTTACTGATGCAGATTGGGCTGGAAGTTCAGTGGCTTGGAAAAGTACCTCTAGGTACTATTTCAACATTGGATTGGGAATGACCTCCTGATGTAGTAGGAAACATAAATCTGTAGCTCTGAGCTCAATTGAAGCAGAATATATGGCTGCAAGCACAACTTCATGTGAAGCCATAGGGCTTATAAAACTGATTGTGAACCTATTCAAAAGAAAGATGGAGGTGACTAGGATCATGTGTGATAATCAGAGTTGCATCAAGCTCTCTAAGAATCCAGTATTTCACAATCGGTCAAAGCATATTCATATTTGGTGTCACTTTGTTAGAGACTATGTCCAACAAGGAGATGTACAGTTGAGCTACACTCCTACAAGAGAACAGGTGGCATACATCCTTACCAAGGCCCTTGGAAGAACAAAGTTTGATTATTTCAGGGAGAGGATGGGGATGATAAAGAATCCATTTCAGTAGAAGAAATGGGTATGAGGTTGCAGTGTTGGAAGAAGGACTAGCAGTAGCACATATGCAGAGGGAGTTGTAGTGCAGATGTAGTGTTGGGAAGAAGGACCAACAGCAACATAGATGCAGAGGGAGTTGCAATACAGATGTAGCAGTGGTAGTAATAGAACCATGGGTAGCAGTATAGGATGTAGCAATTGAGAGGATGTTGGGAAGGCCTAGCATCAACACATGTACCGGTGCCATATAATCAGAGTAATGGTTAGCGTGGAGTATTACTAGAGCACATTCCTTGCTAAGAGGGAGTGTTGATTTGGAGTAGCATATGATGTGCTATAGCCATGAAAATTGGTGGAGAGGCTAAAGAGCATGAGATCTCCAAAACCCAGAAATCATTTTGGAAAATTCCATCTGGATGAAAATTTATTAAAATAATTAATATTTTTAATGAGGTCTTAAGTCTAAACTTAGGAAAATAAAAATATTAATGGGTATTAATAAGGATAAGGATGAGAAGATTCTAAGAGACGAAGATCAAGTCTATTTTAATCTTAGCCATTAATTAGGGACTGAATCTCGTCCATTGATTCATCAACATGAAAAGTATAAGAGAAGACTTGAGGGTGAGTTGGAGATATACTAAGGGAGACCAGTCAGTTCGATTTCTAGAGCGGGGTTTGCTGAGAAATTCGAACTAGAGGTCTAAATTACATCAAGAGGTAGTGAGTACAAAATAGAGAGGAAGGAACAATATGAGAAGATCAGTGTAGAGATTAGAGAGGTAGACGCAGAGGCAACAAGATTGCACAATCATTGGATGGCCTACGTGGGTGATGCAGAGTGGCTCAGTGCCGACGCAGAGAGGCAAGAGTTGACGCAGAGGGTATGGGAGCTGAGCAGAGGCCAAAAAGTCTAACGCTGAGTTTGTGGGATGTATTGGAGAATTTATCTCTATTTGGTAAGCCAGTTTTGGCACCTAGTTGTACTCAATAATAGCGGATTAATAAAATCCTCCTCTGCTGCACCGGTTTTCCTGCATTGGGTTTTTCCAGGGACAATTGTACAAAATATCCATGTTAATGTTTTTGATTCTTGTGCATGTATTTGTTTCTATATTATGGTGTGATGTTTGCAGCAGAATTTATTTTAATGTTTACTGAAGGGTTTTCATAAATAACTTATTGGAAAATAAGTAGGTAAAATAAACCAATTGTTGCAGTGATATAATTTTCACATAACTGAAATGGACTTGAGATAAGTTTCATTTTTACACAAGATTGAAACAAAGAAAAATTGTGCTTGGGGGTGGTTTCATTTTTACACAAGCTTGAAATAGAGAAAACTATGCTTGAGATAAGTTTTCATGCCCCCAACTTAATGACTGCATGGGCACATTCCCCCCCAAAATTCATTTCATTCACTTGAGTAGACTAGAAGTTACTAATAGGTGGATGAAATGAAGGCTTGTTTATGAGATCAGACAGACTTGACTTAACATTTATGAGATCTAGTTAAAGACTCAAGTCAAATAGGGGAGTATTTGTTTCATTTTTTAACGAGATTGACAAAGGAAAATTACTATGCCCATGAAGAGTTGTTTCATTTTTTAACGAGGTTGACACAGTAAAAAAACTATCCTCAAAAGTATCTATTTCACCTTTTAATGAGGTTGACACAGTAAAAGAACTACCCTCATGCACTTGTTTCATTTTTTAACAAGGTTGACACAGTAAAAGAATTATCCTCAAAAGAGGTTGTTTCATTTTTTAACAAGGTTGACACAGTAAAAGAACTATCCTCAAAGAGATCCTATTTCATTTTTTAATGAGGTTGACATAGTAAAATAACCATACAAATTATTTCATTTTTTAATGAGGTTGACATAGGAAAACAACCATCCTCATTAGGCCTGTTTCATTTTTTAACAAGGCTGACAGAGTAAAAAAACTTTCGTCAAGAGACCTATTTCATTTTTTAACGAGGTTGACATAGGAAAATAACCATCCTCATGCACTTGTTTCATTTTTTAACGATGTTGACACAGTAAAAGAACCATCCTCATATAACTTGTTTCATTTTTTAATGAGGTTGACACAGTAAACGATCCATTCCCAGTATGGTCACCAATTTTTTAGGTGGATAAATCCATCTTGTTGATAAGGGCGATCTCCCTAGATCCTAAAAGGAAACTAGAAACAAATAGACAATCAAGCTAATTCCTTCCCTGAATCTATATTTTCTTGAATCATAAGCTAATAAGGTGAGAAATGGAAATTCATACCTTAATACAACATTCTTGATGAAGATCCCTCTTTGTGCTTGAGTGCAACTTCTCCATGCTTGAATCTAGACCTGCACACATGGAAATAACAAAGGATCAAAAGCATATGCAACATAAATGATTCAATAATTCAAACTAGTGATCAAGGAGACTAGTAACAAACATCATTCCAATGGAAAAATATAAATAACATCATTTGAATGGAAAAATATTAATAGCATAAACCATCCACGAAATTCATCATTTAATCCATTAAACAATCAAGCGAGAAGAAATGCATGTTTGTATTAATTTCATAAACATAAAGGAGCTACTAAACCTGTGCCTTGATGTTGTGAAACTCCTCCCATTGATCTCAATCCTCTCCAAGAATGATAAGCTCTCCAACTTATTTCCCTCAACATAAACTTACTCTCAACAACCTCCCTCAATTCCCCCACCTATGGCTTGATTAATTGGCCAAAAGGAAGTAGTTTGAGATCCTTAGTCCAAGGATGAGATCCACTAAAAGGGGGATGAGGGCTCTTTGAAGAATGGGAATTAGTTCCATAAAAAATGAGGTTAGGCTCGAATAAACACGAGTTTGATGCTTTCTGCTAAGAATGATTCGCCCAACAATGCTTCTAGATCTCACTTTTTATTGATTTACTTGCACAGTTGATAGTGGAAGACAGTGCACAAATCTGCGCAGTTTATAGTGGAAGAAACTGCACGTGTAGATTCTATTTAGAAAAACTTTGTAGATGCTCAAAAACAGGGTTTTGTACCATGGGATCTAGAAATTCCACTTTATTCAAGGTATATAAGTTGTGGAATTGCAAGGGAGTGCTTCATGACACTTGGATGGATGGTGAGAGATCCAATTTTGATGATTATTTGTCATGGTGACAAAATGAAGTGTAACAATGATGAGGGAACAAGGAAGGGATATTTTGAGGCTAGCGAAGGGATATTCAAAGGAAACATAATATGAGACAAAGACTCCATGAGAAGGTCAGAATTATGGAGTAAAGAAGAGCAACATGGGACTGAATTTCGAGAAAGATAGAAGACCTAATCCATTATGTGGGTAGATGACTTGACTAGGAGGATGGACTAGGTTTGACCTAGTTATTGACTAAGATGTATCTCTATTGAATTGAATATTTCTCTTTTGAAAAACATTTTTGGGTTTTTCCCCTTGTGAGTTTTACCAAGCTAATATAATGTCTCTTGTGTCGTTACCTATCCATGATCTTACTAGCATATGTGTAATTGTTTTATGATAAGCAACAAATGTAAGATAAAATCAATCTAAGAAATAATCATAAGAAATAGTGATAAGTTGGGGAACTCTTTAAAAATAAACTCTATAGGAGAGTGAAAATTTGTGAGGTAACAACCATAGGTACTTATGGAACTGACCTTGAAGACAAGATAACAAATGCAGGGCAATGTGAGGAAAAACATTATGAATATAATTCATAAAAAAAATAATAAATGTAAATATAAATATAATAAAAAATAAATAATAATTAATTAACTAATAGTTAGTTAGTTAGTAATGAAGGTGCATGTCTTAAAGACATGACCATTCATGAAAGGGAACCTGCCTAGGTATATAAGCGGACCCTCATTGTAATCATTTCACACATTTTTTTTTACATTCAGCAATTCTTATATATAATTACTACTTGTTGTATGATGGATACTTACATATTTTAGTTCTTCTAAAATATTCTGCTGCATATTCAAACTTTGTTTGTTACATTGGTATCAGAGCCATGTTGGAAAATCCTGGCCTTTGGCCATAAGCCCTTCTTCAGTGTGTTGTCATTGGAAATAAGGATTTTAGCTACACATGGGAGGTTTTCCAATTTTTTGTTAGGCCTTTGGCCATTTAAAAAAAAGGGAAAAAGAGAAAAAAGAAAAGAAAAGAACTAAAAAAATAAGAGATTTAAAAAAAAAAAACTTAAAAGAAGATTAATTGAAAAACATGATACAAAAATAGATTATATATATATAAAAATATTATATATATATATATATATATATATATATATATATATAGATATATATATATTATCTTAAAAAAATAAAAATAAAAATAAAACAACAAAAAAAACACAAAAGTTGAAAATCGCACAACATCATCCCTCTGCCACATCCATCTATTTATACTTCAATCACCATTGTCCTGTAGCCGCTCCAACTGCCACGATTGACCGCATCGCTAGCTGACGACACCCACATTGTCACCTCCTCTGTTAGCCGCTATCAACTTACCTACTGATTGGTCGTGGTTATCACTGCCTCTGCCTTATGCACAACGACCCATCCACATTGCCTCTCTCGGGCCTGTTTTCTGTTGTCATTGTCTCACCACTGACCATTGCGTTGTCTCTACTCTTCATTACTCTATGACCCTTGCAACAATTACCTTTTTCCATTCGCTGCACAAACACGCCATACCATCAACCCTTTTCACGCATTCGAACCTACCTCACCACCAAACACTAGTCTCAGCCATCGCTGGCTGCATCCCACCAAGTCGTTAAAGCCATTATTCTTTGTTTTTATAATTGGGTTGATGTTGAACTAAGGGTATCAATCCACTGAAGTATCAGTGC
The DNA here is from genome assembly GCA_000404065.3 of Pinus taeda. NCBI lineage: Eukaryota > Viridiplantae > Streptophyta > Pinopsida > Pinales > Pinaceae > Pinus > Pinus taeda. The sequence continues at coordinate 69,772 of APFE031516502.1, read as the reverse complement.
ACAATACAATCGATTACCACCAACAATTCTCAATATGCCTTTGTGGCCGAAATAAAGGAAAACTGTTGCATTATCTTATATCGTCGTGGACTGTCATTAGAGTGGATTGTGACTGATAAAAGGAAGAGTCATGTCTCATTTTTAATTTTTGGAGATAATTATATATAAAAAAAATTACAAAGGATTTTAAGTATTATACAAAATAAAAATAAAAATAAAAGTAAAATGATATTAAAAGAAAATTAAAAAGTTATCAAACAAGGTAAAAGTTTTGAAGGTGTGGAATGATCTATATATATATAAGAAATAAAAAAGGTATATTTTATAATTGATAAAAAAAAATAAAAAAACAAAAAAGAAAGAAGATGAAGAAACCCTTCTTTATATCTAAAGCCAATGAAGAAGGAAGACCATTAAGTCAAATTTTCTTAAGGGGTTAGCTTATTGAAGGTAAAAGTTAGTACTTTTAATTTCATTAAAAAGGTTTCAAACAATTATTATATATATATAAATAATTAATTAATTAATTAAAAAGTATTAAGGGAAAAGTGATTAAATAAAGGAAGTTATAAGGAAAAATGAGTTCCACATAAAAGTCAACCTTTTGGACTAAATGTCTATTTTGTCTAAATGAAATTGGATATAAATATATTAAAATAGTTGCAAATTAAGTTTACCAGCGTGTAGAATATTATTTAGTACAAAATAACATCAAGATATTGAACATATGCAAATTAAAAGACTAAAGGAAGAACTCATAGAACTACAACAAAAGAACAAAGAATCGAAAAATAAATATAGAGATCTCGAAGATCAGTTTTATGAAAGATCAATAGAAATTAATGAAGAAATTTGGTGTCTAAGGGACCATAATAAAAAATTTCTTGAGAAGGTCATGAAATCTAAATATATAAAAAAAAATTAGAGGAAGAAAATGAATGTCTCGAGAAGAAATTCAACAAGAATCTATCAAAAAGGGAAGAAAAATTTCGTTTAAAAACCCTTAATCAAAGGTTATTAGAACAAATCAAAAATTTAAAAGATGAGAAATATACTAAACATAAGGACAATAATCCAAAACGTGAAGAAATTTTATGTCTAAGGAATCATAACCAAAACCTTCCTACGCAAATAAAGAAGCTTAATAGTGACAAGAAGTCACTAAATGAAAAGTTAGAATGATTTACTCAAGAAGAAGTATTGAAGTCTCCAGTTGTAACAGTCCAGGTTGAAGATAAAGGAACAAATATGAATTTGGTTAATATCACAACTCAAGAAGATGAGAAACCAATAGAAGTTAAAATGTATTCATATGTCTTAGTTCAAATAATGGAAATTCTAAGTGATAATTCAGTAAACAACTCCACAACAACAGTAACTGAAATAAATCAAGAAATCACCATAAACAGATTAGGGAAATATCATACTGTAAGAGCTCCTTATCAACATGCAAATCACAAGAGCATACAATTAAGCCAATCTACATATTTGAACCATTCAAAACGGAAACAATAGATTTATGTTCCAAGGAATATTGAAGTTTGCAAAATCCAGTCTTATGATAACAATTCATTACAAATTTCCAGTGATTGGAAGATTCCACAGAAGATTAATCTTGGACGGTCATATCCATTCTCAATCTAACAATTTTGTTTATTACTCAGAGGATCATATTGTCTTATATCAATGGCGATGAAAGTTCTGAGACAAGAAGATATTCAAAATAGGAAAAGAGATCCAACCTTTTCATTAGTAAGCTTTGAGGACAAAGCTTTTTAAAGAGAGGGGAAATGTTATGAATATAATTCATAAAAAAATAATAAATGTAAATATAAATATAATAATAATAAATAATAATTAATTAATTAATAGTTATCTAGTTAGTAATGAAGATACATGTCTTAGAGACGTGATCATTCAGGAAAGGGTACCTGCCTAGGTATATAAGCAAGCCCTCATTGTAATAATTTCACACATTTTTTGTACATTAAAAAATTCTTATATACAATTACTACTTGTCCTACTTTGGATACTTACATATTTTAGTTCTTCTAAATTATTCCGCTACTTATATGAACTTTGTTCGTTACAAAAATATTCAACAGATATAGGAAAAGCTACAATAAATGTTTGAGGGTGAAGAAGACAATGAATATTGTCTCTCAGAAAATGGATTGATTAGGTACAAGAATAGAACCAATGTGCCAAATGATAGTAATCTAATTTTATATTCCAACTAGGAAATATCAGTAAATATCAAGAACATGAACTAAGTTACCACAGTAAAATTTTCAACCATGCATGCACAATCAGTAAACCAAATAAACTAGGCAAGAAAACTGAGCCATTTTAATAATATCAATGGAAAATGGGTACAATAGAGTGAGAACAAAGGAACTTGAGATTTATCATGCAAGCTATGAAAAACCTAGGTAGAAGTATGATGATCCAAATGTTGATAATGACTCCCACAAAATCTATGCACCACCCAGAATTTACGCCAACTGTTGTTGGAAATGAAATTGAATTTCTTCCTAAAGGAATGCTTCGAAAATTATGCAACAATAGATCTGGACTCATCTCAACAAACCCATAAAAAACTAGCAAGCATTTGGACTAATTTTGGTTGACCCAAAAGGCCCCAAGAAGTGTGAATTCCGCTCTCTAGCATGGCCTATGCACTATAGGAAAATACTCATCTAGATCCTCCAAAATCCACCACTGAAATTCCTCCCAAATATTTGGAAAATTCTTCTCTAGAAATGCCTAATTTCTCCAACACCTAGCTCCTCGAACCTCTACTTTCCCCAACACCTATGCAGTCACAATCCATAGGCCTCTGTGCATTGCTGAAAATGGACAAATTCAGCCTAGGAGATCACCTCACTCTCCCTACAAAATGCTACCAAACTCCAAATATAACCAAGGGAAAACTGTTAAATTATGGTATGTTCTATGCTTAGAGAAGTTTACTTATCTTTCTTATTATTATCCACAGATTAGCAATCACATGTACATAAGTAAAGTGTAGATAGAACATTAAATGATCAATAGAAAATAAGCCAAGACAAGAGACACAAGATGTGGTGGCTAGCCAGGGACAAACCCCAATATGGGGAAACCCTTTGATCAAATCTTCTTTTATCTTCAATAATTCAGCAGAGAGAAACAATACAAAAATCTGATTTATATCAGCAGCAACAAACCCTAGATCAGTAGCATCAACATCATCGACATCAACGACATTAGTATCATTGGCATCAGTGGCATCAACATCATCAGAATCAACATTATCAACCTCAGTAGCATCAACATTATCAGCATGAGTGGCATCAACATCATCGGCATCAGTGGCATCAACATTATCGGCATCAGTGGCATCATCATCATTGGCATCAGTGGCATCAACATCATTGGCATCAGCGGCATCAACATCATCAACATCAGCAGCATTACCATTATCGGCATCAGTGACATCATCATCATCGGCATCAGTGGTATCAACATCATCGGCATCAGCGACATCAACATTATTGGCATCAACAACATCAACATTATCGGCATCAGCGTCATCAACATCATCGGCAGTTTGTAAACCCTTAGAAAGCTGCGTCCTTCCTTCCCACATGTGAGAGAGAGAGAGACACTTTTCTGTGCATAAGAGAGAGATATGGATGAGAAGTGTGTGTAAAAATGAGGAAAAGACCTCCTGTATTAATATACAAATGTTGATGATGAATAGATGCGTCTGTTGGGCTTCTGAGCCTACATGAGTTGCTGGTAAGCTTGATAATTATTCCATAATCAAAATAAATTCATATCTCCTTAAATACTTATCGGAATCGGATGATCTTTAGATCAATCCTACAGAGGAATCTAGGAAAAATATTATTAGCAATGAATAAAGTGACCCACATGGAGTTTAGCCCTAGTTGCCAATTTTAACACTCCCTCTCAACTAGGGAGAACTCCATCTACAATTCGTCTGACCGTCGCTACTATTCATCCATCAAATGCACTACCCTGAACAACTTGACCCCTACTCTGCCCTGCCTTGCTATTCTCTTCTCTGCTTTGCTCTATTATGCTCTGCTCAAACTATGAAGAAGAAGAAGAAGTGATTGAGGATGTATCATACCATCCTCCACTAACTCAAAGTTAGTCTTAGAGTGTGTACCACTAGTCCCAGACTAGTCCTCAACTGACCTGAAGTCAGTGTCATAGTGGGTACAACTCCTACCACTGGTCCCAGACCAGTATCATTGATCCCAAATCATCTTGTCTAGTGGATTCCATGGAGAACTAATCATCCTGGCCTATAGGAGAACGAATCATCTTGTTCCACAATTGCCATGGAGAAAACATCATCTAGGCCCACAGGAGAATTAATCATCCTATTCCATAGTCGCCATGAAGAATGAATCATCCTGGCCCATAGGAGAACTAATCATCCATAGTTGCCATGGGGTGTCACAGGGGAAGGTTGAACCTTTTACCTTGTAAAAAGTGCACCAACAGGGGATGGTGAGTCACCCTATGGTCATATGTTGCTCCAAGAAGTACCCCGCGCCCCTTGGAGCTCCCAGAGCTCAATACATCATATTCAACGTTGATAAGAGGGTATCTGAATGACACCAAGTCATTTTCTGAAAGTCAGGAATTTGACCTTTCCTAGGGGATTTTTCAAAATGTCGGTGACCTGTTCATCTATACCGATATGTTGGAGCCTTATAGCTCCCTGCTGCACCATATCTCGAATATAGTGGTACGTAATATCGATATGCTTGGAGCGATCATGAAATACAGGATTCTCTGATAAACGAATCCCACGCTGGTTATCACACAGGATCACAGTGGTATCTAATGTAAATCCAAACAGCTCACTGAAGAGCTTTCGTAACTAGACTGCCCCACAGGTGGCCATGCTAGTAGAAATATACTTTTCCTTGGTAGTGCTCAAAGCCACCGACTTCTGCTGCCTGCTTATCTAGGATATCGAAGCAGATCCCAAGGAGAAACAACACCCAGAAGTTCTCTTATGATCCACCACACTGCCTACCCAATCAGCATCAGTGTATCCAAGTAGTCTCACATCTCCGGCAGTGTATCTTAACCCATAAGTAATTGTGCCATGAAGATATCTCAACAGATTCTTGGCACCAATCCAAAGTATGTGGTGAGGTTCAACAATATGTTGACTCAACGTGTTTACTGAAAAGGATATATCTGGATGGGAGTTCACTAAGAACATTAATGCTCCGATGAGTTGACGATACTTGGTGGCATTTCGTAAAATAGGTCCAGCAGTGCTACCGCTTAACTTCTTAAAGTCAAGCTCCATCGAGGTAGTTACGGGCTTGCAGTCTACCATACCGAATCTTTCCAATATCATCACCACATATTTTCTTTGAGATAGGAAAATTTCCCCTGGCTTTTAATGTAGGTTCCATCCTTGTGAAGCTGTAAGGGTTATGATCGAGTAGATGGTGGTATATCTAGCAACAGGTGAAAATATCCCGTCATACTCTTTTCCTTTCGGTTCCCTGGTCTCAGCTTCTTGAGAGCTCCTCGCTGTAGGAAGATTGTTCACCTGGCTAAGAGCCATATCTTTTGTCAAAGGTGACATCATGACTAATCACGACTTCCCTTTGATCAGCTACATAGGTTCTATAGCCCTTAGTATTTTCACTATAGCCCACGAAGATTCCTTTCTTTCCAGATGCACCCAATTTATTCCTTTTCTCTTTCAGCACATGAAAATATATAGGGATTCCAAAAATTCTAAAATCAGATACGTCAGGTTTCTTACCGGTGAACATTTCTTCAGGAGTCTTGGAACGCAATGCTTAATGAGGGCATTAGTTTTGTACATATACGGCGGTTCTTGCAGCTTCGGCCCATAGAAACTTTGGAAGTCAATTTAAGTATGGGGGTTTACGCAGTGCATTATATTAGATATCATTTTGGGATTCGACTGCGTTAAGTAAGTCATTCACGTATGACCATTTCCATGAGAGGTAGTCGTAACTGACTAATTTCGCATGATTTTTGAATAGTTCACTTAGCAATCGTTGCATCGGGTGATGCTCACAGGGGTGAAGAAGTGGAATTGAAACTAGTGAAAGTGGAGAAAGATCACATATAATATAATATAAAATATTATATACAATTTTATATATATATATATTATAATATTATTATATATATATTAATATATTATATTTTATATTTTGATACGTATATGTGAACAAAAACATGTATAATAATGAATTAGATATAAAAAAACATAAAAAAAGATAGATTGAACCATATAACAACAATCATCTAGAAGTTATAATCTTCATTTGCTACCAAACCGGGAGCTTTTGAAAATGTCACTTCCGCTCCCATTTTCACTCCTGCTCCCAAGTAACATTGTTCCAGCTAAATCACCAGATGAACGATCCCACAACAACAATGCAGCTTTTGCTGCACTGCGCCACTCTGATAGGGACTGTGTCACCCTATCCAGGTCTCCAGCGCCCAGTCTGTGCCACGAAAAATCTCCCAAAGCTGCCTCTAGGCTCTGCGTCAGCCTCTCTAGGCTCTGCATCAACCTCTGGAGCCTCTGTGTCTCACATGTTGGCCCTTCTCTAGCTCTATGCAGCTCCTTGTTGCCTCTGTGTGGCCTCTAGCTGATTCTGCGTCAACCTCTTCCAACTTCTACGTTGATCCTCCCGGTACTAACTCTGCCTCTCTATTATGTATTCACTGCCCCTCAGCTGCAACTCTGATCACTCAACAAACCCTGCCCCAGAAAATCGAGTTCTTGATCTCTCTTCGATGTGTTCTCCAACTGACCCTCAAGCCTCCTCTTATACTTTTCTCGTTGGTCCATCAATGGCTGAGAATAAATCTCTAATCAACGGCTAAAATTAGATTTGGCTTGATCCATCACTTTTGGACCATTCTAACCCAGTTTTATATTAATACCCATTAATATTTTATTTTTCCTATGTTTAGACTTAGAAACTCCATTAAAAATATTAATTATTTTAATATCTCCCAAACCGGTTAGATTCTGCCTAAACCATTTCTAGGTCTTGGAGATCTCATGTGCTTTAGCCTCTCCACCAATTTTCATGGCTAGAGCACATCTGATGCTACCCCAAATCAACATACACCCCACCAAGGAATGCAATTCCCATATATCATTAATTCCTACCTCCTTGAAAATCCATGGTTCATTTTGCATTTTCACGGGTAAAAAAGCATATCACTGGTGTTCAAGGGAAATAACAATGTGATAGAAGCCCATGACACTAAGAGACCCCACGTTGGCACAGGTGGAAAAACTAATGAAGGAAGCACTAGAACATGAATGCCCACCTTTAGGAGAAGTTGAACGCGTGGTTAATGGTGAGTAGGGGCAAACACAAACTAAGAATATGAGTTCCCCACTTTTTTTAAGCCTCAAAGCATCAAATGAACAAAGCAAAGGCATTAATAAGCATCAAGGATTCAACGCCCTCTTTAAGGAGTTGTTTAAAGCATATTGAAGATAGGAAGAAAACCCAATGGAGTATTTTCCCCACATTTGTAGACAAATTTCACCTTTCGAGGTATTTGAGGGTGAGGATACATTGTTCAAGGCCTATGAAAAGAAAGACATTTGCATATGAAGATGACATGTGTCATCATGACGCTTTGCAAGCAATCAAAGCCAAAAGCAGTAAAACATCATACACATTAAGGAACCCTAAAACACAACCAAAGTGAAAGGAGTTATAATTTGGCTTGTTAGAGCATGAATCAATTCTTTGAAGGATATCATCTTCAAAACAAGAATTAAGAGCATGTTAAATGGGTATAATATGAGGTATTTCACATGATTAAGGTGTTTTGACAAACATTATAGGGTTTCAAGGTCTTTCTTATTATTATTTTATTCATTAGTTCTTGATTTGGAATAAAAATAGAGATAAATTCATTTGCAGAAAGCATGGTTGGTTGTGTGCGAGATCCCACCAAAGCTTAGTTAAAGTTCTATTCGGAGGAAGGAGTTAAGGGGCATTTCAATGTGAAGTTCTTCATATTTATTTGTTTTCTTGGATCAATTTTATCACTAGAAATTATTGATCTGCTAGAATAATCTTTGTACAAGCGCAATTCTAGCTCCAATAAGAGGGCATTCAGGTTGTGCAAAATCCCCCCTGGTAATAATTGTTTATTGAATGAAATCTGTTGTTGTAATATTTCGGTTAGGGTTATTCACCCCTTTTTGGGGTTGCCTTACCTAGGGTTTGTTACCCACCACCAGCGGGTGGTCCCATAGGAGAAATTTTTTCTCCTAGATTTGTCCTCAACCAGCAGCCTCCACAGCCACTAGTGTAGTCGATGTTGTGCCAGTTGATCTCTGCTACCTGAGTCAATTATATGTCCCTACACCCATCTATTAAGAGCGTACGTTTGAAGATGGGTCATCCAATCTTAAAGGTATGTCTTTTATTGTGCAATCAGGTGTTTATGCTTCTTTTTCCTTGGGCTCACTCGGGTATAGATTCTTGGGTGACCAAGAAGGAGGAAGGGTTTTGATTGTAGTCTTGTCCTCGCCTTAAATGGGGGCTTAATCGTCAACCCTCGTCCTGTGGGATCTCCCTTATTGGCTTATAACTTAAAAATGGGCACTACTTGGGAGACCCCGAATTTGATACACGGTCCCACTTCCCATTTCATATTTTCACTCCCCTCCGCACATTACATGCCCTATTTCATCATCTTCCCTCTCTAGGTTGACATCATCATTGGGTCCACAAGGCTCTTATACTCTCCTTCCCCTTCTCCACATGTCAAAATGGACACTACTTGGAAGACCTCGAATTTGATAGCGCGGTCCCGCTTCCCATTTCATATTTTCACTCCCCTCCGCACATTACATGCCCTATTTCATCATCTTCCCTCTCTAGGTCGACATCATCATTGGGTCCACATGGCTCTTGTACTCTCCCTCCCCTTCTCCACATGTCTGTGTTGGGCCTAGAACATTGCCCAAGAGGGTGATGCAGCTAAAAAAAATAGATTAAAAGCATATCACGAACACATACAAAAGGAAATAATACCACAAATTGCAAAAGATGGTTGGGACATTAAAAATAGCGCATGGGCAAAAGCCAAACATAAGCTCTACCCCTTGTCATTATGGCCATCACTCTGGCTCCAACTGTACCCCTGCATCATTAAAGAACCCATGCATGTCCCAAACCCTAGCGGATGATGAATTGTCCCACCTTAAGGGGGTAATCATTGCTTATATCATACACAACATGTTCTCATTCCCTGGAGGGATGAGCGATATATTAAAAGAAAAAAAAAAGGCAAAAAGCAAATGAAGAAGGGTGAAAAATAAAGGTCGGGGTAACCCATGTACTATGATTGCTCCCTCCTACATATATACACCAAAATATGTGGACATCCCTCATCACTACAACCCTTGATCGCATGGCATTTGGCCTTGAGACCCATGTCCCAATCCACCTCATTATTATCCACATGTCCCTTATCACTTGAAGGATGTACCTGCGACATGTTGGAACAAAAAAATTGTAGCTTGTTGTACTTAAAACGCAAAATACACACTGTATTGTAAGTAGTATTTTTATTAATAAGATGAATGTACAAGGATGATTCAATGTTACAATGACAACCTCCTTATATACCTAGGCAGGTGCCTCTTCATGATTGTTCATGTCCTCTAGAGACATGCCTCTTCATTAAATAATCATTGATTAACTATAATTATGATTATTATTTATTCACTTATATTTATTTTCTTTTTATATAAATTATACTCGTCACATTGCCCCTTTCTTCAAAAAGCTTTGTCCTCAAAGCTTAATCGCTGACAATTTCTTCACTTGCTTACGCCATTTCGGCATGTGTAAGTGGTATTATTTTACCCATTTCCTTCTCGATTTATTTTTTAATAATTTTTTTAATTTAACTGATTATAAACTTATAACCATTAATATAATTATAATTATTAATTATATAACAATTATAAACTATTATATAATATATATTTATAATTATTATATAATTTATATAATTATATTAATTATATAATATCGACCAGCTATAATTTTTTGTTAATTGCATAGAATGAGCCCAACAGATATCACCGCGACTAGAAAAAACGTGATGGTTAATCACGATAACACTTCGTCTAGAGACCGGACGACCAATGCCAGGACGGTCAACCATAGGGTAGATGACAATGGATACGTTGTTGGGTAGTCAAGGTGCAGCGGGGAATAGAGACGATAGGCTTGGCACAGTCGGGAAAGGGTCACGGCAAATGAGGGAAAAAAGTGAGCGACAAGGTTGTCGATCGATCGTTGGGTTTCACAAGTACAGGAGGCGGTTGGGTGTGAGGGTCTACAGCAGAACAGGGTTGCTAACGGGATCGGCAGAGAGGAGCAGAGAGACAAGCGGCTCGATGAACGTAGGGTTGGATGTTTGGACAGAGGTTGGACGTTAATAGAAATTAATGGAGTGCAGAGAATTGAGGACTTGTATTCATGTGTCGAAGCCACTGTGACGACATACCAACCTCTTTCTCGTCTGTCAATATTCTTGACACAAGCCAAAGAATATGCATCTCTAGAAACTACATCACAAAATTCCTCCTAAGAATTGTATAATTGTGTTTGACATTCCTCAACTGAATAAGGCTCAAACACTCACACATATCCCTCTACAGATTCAAACCAATCTAGCACACACTAGAGCCCCATCTCACCTAGATGATGCCAAAACTTTTTTATTTCTTGAAAAGTTGTGGATTGACAACTTGCAGATAATAGATCCTTGCATTCCTACATTTTTAAGTGGTCCGCCCTTTTAATTTATTAAGTTCATTATGTTTATCTTGACTTATTTCACCACCATTGAAGCAACAAGACATGTGAAAAGACTCCTCACACATATCGCATATCAGGGTTTAAGTTTAATCTTCCAAAACATACTTTACACTTTTTATTGCATTTGCCTTTACCTACAACACTATAATGTTCCATAGCTTGGTTGGGAAAGGTTGCATAATATCCTATAGTAAAATTGCTCTTACAAGTATCTTCAACACCATTCTCATTATTTGTGTCATTTATGTTTGAATTGGAATAAAATGACAAGGTACGCACCTTAAAATCACCAATATTGCCTAAACAATTTTGATTTACAAACCTTCTGAAAAGACTACTTTCCACTAAATTTCCAGGCTACATAACAATGTTTGATGTATGAATAGCATACCTTCTATTAGAAACAAAATGCTCATCTTGTTGAACAACCAATTTAAATATAAATTTCTCCTCATCAGTTAGTGGATCAAATTTTCCAAATTCACTTATGGGAACATTTTACATAGCTTCAAATGTTTCAAAGTCATCCTCATCATCATCATAATCCATAATTGGCATAACCTCTTCCTAATCTTCCGCAAAATGTAGTGATTCCTCATGAATAATTTCTGTAGATTCATTTTTTTCCTATTTGCTTTCATCCTCAGCTGTCAAATTTTTCTGTCAATACTCTTGGCTTAAACTCATCCTCTTCTAATCTCAGCTTCTATTGTATGCGCTAAATCTGGTGTTTTAAAAGCCTTTAGGGATTTTGTAAATGATCTTTTCATTTGTTATAATGATTCTTGAATTTCACTTAACAACTCAATTTTAGATTTATGAAATTCATTTAATTCTTCAAAATAAGTCTCCATGAATTCAGGATCTAAGCTTGACGGTAGATTGTGTAGCGGATAACATCCAACGGGTCAAATGGCTCTAATTCCACTAGAACAACAAAATTGTAGCTTGTTGTACTTAAAATGTAAAATACACATGTATTGTAAGTAATATTTTTATTAGTTGGATGAATGTACAAGGATGATTGAATGTTACAATCAGCGCCCGCTTATATACCTAGGCAAGTGCCTCTTCATTAACTAATCATTAATTAACTATAATTATGATTATTATTTATTCACTTGTATTTATTTTATTTTTATATAAATTATATTTGTAACACATGTCTTTCCCTTTAGGGGTTAGGAACACCTAATAGGTTTGTTTATTAGCCACTCCCACCTAGGGAGGTAACACTATTGTGTGCTAAAAGCCCCAGATTTGGAAGGAGCACCCATTATGAAGTCTCATTTATGCCCTTGACTAAGAATCTTGGTCCACTTAGAAGCACTAATGAATCATTGTACTTGATGGTGGGGAGACGCACTGGATCTTATATGTAATTGGCAGGTGGTTTCATCATGGGCTGGGCAACTTAACTAGGGCCCAAACCCACCAAAGGATCATATTAACACTTGTAGGGGATGTGTTGAGTGCCATGGGACTCTGTCATGTGATAGAGCATTATCTCATCTTATGGGCACCCTCAGCACCTTTAGCAGCGTGTTCATTGCCCCACATTATTCACGAGATGATGCACTTGGACTAGCATTGCCCCCAATCCGCTTGGCGATGTACACATGGTTTGGCAGTTGATCCAAGGCCCAAACGAGGTTTATCTCACCCTCAAGACATGGGAGGGAATGCACCATCTTCAAAACCCTCATTTGGAGCAGTTTACAAGCTTATTTTTCATCAAGTGACCCTTGAGACCAGTGCTAGTGCCCCAGAGCCACTTTGGAGCACTACATGATGATTTACATAGAGATTAAAGGGGCCACCCCCTTGTACATCATTCATGGAGCCCTCTCCCTCATCATGGCACCTTAAGGAATCAATGAGGCCCTCCAATGGAACTTCTACATCATGATTTCATCATTTCAAGTCACTTATGGATGGCTTCTTCATCACTTTATTAGCTGCTTGGTGGGCTTGTCACCAAGATTTGTATTTTGCACATTATTTTATAAATTTGAGGGTTCATTAGGTTAATCGGATTTAGAGAGACTCGTATAAATATAAGTGAGTCTCATTTGTGAGAACTCAACATCAACACTAGGATTTTTCTCTTGTAAAAGAACTCACACATTTTCTTTGGAGACTATTGGAGATTCTTCGATGCATTTTGACGTTTGGAGCTGAAATTTTCGATCTTCATTGGAGATAGCTCATGATTTGTGGAGGATATCATATTGTCATGTTGTAAATGCTTCTTGTTGAATTTTTTCTTGGAATTATGACCAATGTATGAAATCATTGCTACTAGGCTAATGTTATTATGCCCTAATTGTTGAAAATCATTTTTTGATAGCTTTTTGGTTGGCAATTGCATATGTTACTCATTGTATGGAAAATGATGAATGTTCCTAGTCGATGAAATTGTCTTTCTTCCATAAAAATCCGTAAATATTAAGTGGGTAAATGTTAAAGGTTGGTTGCTAGGGCATCAATCTTTAGCCTCCTTAAGGACAGTCTTGGCTAATTTTAAATCATCTAAGACTCCATAGCCCAAAGGACTAGGCACTAGTCCAAGAATTTTGGTGATCAACTCTTCTCATATCCATATTTTCTCCACCTAAAATTTGGTCCCCTGAAAGTAAGGCACAAATCTAGGGCTTGCAACGAAATTTTAGGGAGGTGGTTTTTCAAGAATTTGAGGGTCCACACATCACGCTTAGGGTCTAGGCTACCTATGCTCTAAGTTTCGTGGGCATCCACCTGAGTCTAATCCATAAAACTCTTGCCCTAAGTGCCACCTCCAAGAGGGAAAACATAGATCTTTCTCTCTCACCTTGGGAACTTCTTTAAGGGTTGCATGAGCTTAGTATTCATTAAAATAAATCATAAGAAACCCTTTCTCCTCCCTTGCCTTGACCTAGTGAGTACCTTGGAAGTATTTCCCACGATTATTCATAAAGCCCTAGGTCTAGCACAAACCTTTCTCAAGTCTTTCAAAGAGAGTGAAGGATATTTTGGAAGTGTTAAACCATCACATTGAGCTCCTTTGAGAGGTCCTACCTCATCTCCTAGAGTCTTAATCTTAGGCATACCTATTATTATTGTGAATATTAAGCCCTAAATCTTGACCTCCTCCTAGGTCTTCCTTGGAGACAACGCTGTGGTGGAGCCCCCACCCGCACCCCCCCCCCCAAATCCGCTTCCAAAGCATGCTCCGCTTAGGAGAGAATCCGAAGTGACCTCAAGAGTGCACTTCCTTCAAAGAAAGTGCTCCCTGGTTTTTCGAGAGTGAACACTAGAGCAATCGAGGAGCGGTTGCTCACCGCAAATGCGGCCAATGCCGAAATTTTTTTGGGGGGGAGGGAGGGGGCCCAAAAGAAATAAAAATCCCTCCTCCCCTTCCACAAATACACCACTTCTTTTATGTTGAGAGCAAGAGAGAGCAAGAGAGGGCTTGAGAGGAAGATTGAAAGGAGCAAGGATGGGAGCTTGAAGAGCTTGAGGAGTTTGATAGGGAGATTGGAGCTTGGGATCGAAGGCACCATTAGAGAGCCAAAGTGGTACTTTCTAGACTCTAATCCCATTCTTTTTATTTTTCCATGTAGCATTTGTGTCTTTTATATGTTCATTGTTAAATGAAATATTTTCTCATCTCTCTTTCCCATTCACATTCCTCCATTTTATTGCAGGCAAGAGACAAGAAACTATAACACCACCAAATTTCAGAACTTCAAACATTCTCTTGATGCTAGTTCCTTTTTTTGTTATGATGGTGTTGGGGAGTCGAAGAAAGAGGAGAGATGAAGAGGATGAAGAAGTGGGTAGTGGTGGATTTGAAAACCTTGGAGAGGAGGAGTGCCAAGAGGAAGAGGAGGAGGAGGAGGATAATGGGAGTGGAGATGATGAGGGCAAAAAAACCAAAGTAGAGCAAACCCCATAGTGGAAATATGTTACTAAGCTTTAAGAAGGGAAAGGGGGTGGAACCACTAAATTTACATCCCTCCATTGCAAAAACACTTACACAGGTTCACACACCTATGCCTCAAAGCATCTCTGTGGGAAAATGGCATTGGATGGAAATAAACAAACAGGAATCAAAACTTATGGAAGCGTCTCACAACAAAAAAGATCCAAATACATAAGGAAAGAGGAGGAAGCCCAATACAAATCTAAAAGATCAAAGGGTGACTTTGAACATGACACCACTAGCCCACAATCACATAGACTAAGAACTCCATCAGCATCCATAGACATTCCTTTAAGGCGTAGAACCATATCAGATTTCCTTGATCTAGGCTATAGGAATCATGTGGATGCAACATATACAGGTTTCTATATGCATGTGGGATACCATTCAATGTTCTTCGCTCACCTTATTGGCATGAAATGGTTGGCTCCATCAATGATGACCCCAAAGGATAAAAGAGCATTGGGTATGACAAGGCTAGAACTGTGGGACTTGATCATGAAAAAGCCAAAATAGCACACGTTTTGGGTAAAATGACAAATTATTGGAATGACTATGGGGTATCCATTATATCTGATGGTTGGACAAATGTAAAAGGCAAGCCATTGATAAGTGTTCTTGGTGTGTTTACTAGTGGTGTAGTCTTCCTTTCAGCATATGATTACTCATAAAAGTGCAACACCGCCATCAACATCACATAGCCATTCCTTCAAACAATTGAGAGTATTGGGCCATACAATGCCATTCAGGTCATCACTAATAATTCTTCTAATTGTAAGGCAGCGAGAGCAATCATTGAGGATAAATACCCCAACATATTTTAGTCTAGGTTTTTGGTTCACACAATGATCCTTTTGATGCATGATATTATTAAGAACAAACAACCTCAATATAGATGAATTGGTGACTTGTAGAAGAGAGATAAGAGAATGATAAAATTTATTACCAATCATAGCAATACCCATGGGATTTTCTGCAGTCACTCAAGGTTGGAGTTGTTGAAGATTGCGAAGACTAGTTTTGATAGCTATTACCACAACTTCACGCGTCTTTTGAAGGTAAGAGAGTCACTGGCTAGCATGGTATCAAGTCAACATTGGCAAGTATTAAAGGACATAGCTCCAACCGCACCTGACAAGCAAGGTTTTGAAGAGGTGGAGGAAATAGCTATTGATACTCTGTAGATCATTGATCCTTCTCTTTTCGAAGTGACTCCTACCCTACTGGGTTCCTCCCAATGGTGAAATTCTGTAAAGAGCAAGGGACACTGACTGAGGTGGCAGGGGGTCTCTATCGCATTGTTATCATTTGGTATAGCAATTGTCCCATAGGTTTCCCTCCTAGGACCCTGCTAGAATATGTGGCAGCAGGGTTAAAGGTTAAGCTTGGCACATTCACTCCTTTTTTATGCCTGCCCAAAACCTAGGTTGAGGTTTTAAATTTACCCTTCTTGGTTTATGTTTCGAATCATGCTTAAAGAATGATATATCATTCATTTTCAATTCTATAAGGAACGCTTCCTACTCTTTGTCTATATTTTTCTTGGTTTCATACATGGTTGTCTTTTAATTATGTATGGTTGCACATTATTGCTTCGCTGAAATTGTTCAAACTCTGAGGACCATGTTTGCAAGGGCCCTTCTTCAATATTTTGTAGTTTGAACTTTGAAGTAGATTTATGTGGTTAGTTGAAGCGTGTTTACAACAACCTAACTATGCTTCCTTTCATATTGTTTGAACCCCCTTGATTGTTCATCCCCATTCCTAACTCCATTGCCCAGTTGGATAAGCATTGGTATTAGTAACCCTCCATCCCTTAAAATCCAAGGAATATCATAAACATCTTTTCTAGGTTGTCCCCCGTTGTCATGGAGAACAGCTAACCTAAATTGAGAGGAAGAGTTGCTACAATGATAGCGAGCAACCTTCCTAAGTGCCTCTGAGGTTGCACTTTGTTGAGGGGCTTCAATAACTTAAGTGCAAGCTTCAGATGTTACAATTATGCCTTTACAATTTGCTTGTATATTTCACACGTTTATTGTGTCACCCCTTTTAGGACATTTTTTTTGCTTGTTTTGCATAGGTTATTGTACCATGAATTTATTCAAAAGTTGGTGTCCACTATTTAAATCTCTTTTTGCAAGGGATTTGACAGCATTTCACATTGCTCTCAATGGGTATCATCACTTTTATTCATTCCTCCTACGTTGACATTTCATCCTAGATGAAATCTAGTTTCATGGCAATCTTCCCAAGCTCACTTTAGAAGATTTCAGCATTAGTTTTAATATTTTCTATTGGACCTCGGCTCAATGATTCCTTTAGGCCTTTCTTCTCCTTTATGTTGCCTTCATTGCCATCTCGGCCACCACATTCTATGAAAATAGGTTTTTGTTCAAGTGATAACTCTTTGTGGCAGTGATTGTTAAAATTGGCAACTAGGGTCAAACTCCATGTGGGTCTACTTATTCATGGCAACTGGTATTTTTCTTGGATTGCTCTCATCAAGAGGTGTAGGATTGATCTAAAGATCATCCGATTCTAACATGTATTCATGGAGATATGAATTTGTTTGTGTTATGGGACAATTCATCAAGGTCGGACAGTAACCAAATTGCCCCCACTTGTGTTCAACGTTTTAGTATAAAAAGAGGTGGCTTGCTAGTCATGTGGACACACTCTTCTTGTGATCTCTTCCTCTCCACTTGTCTTTGGGTTTTGGTGGAAGGAGGAGTCACTAAGAGAATACATTGCCCTAAGAGGAGTTGTCCTAGCCCTACTTACAGTCAAAAGGGAGAGAAGGCTCTACACTGCTCTAATATGGTAGAAGCCTACCATTGTCATGTAGGACAACTCTTATGGTGGAGTCTACACAAGGTTCCACGTTGTCCTAAATGGGACCTTTCTACACATAATAAAAAGCCTAAGTACGTTGCCCTAAATGTTGTCATGACGCAAGGGTTCTAACGCTGAAACGTAGAGATCTTAAGACGTTACCTAAAATCTGGTCATTGAGGATTCTAAGCAGCAAGAGAAGGATTCATGTATCTTGGAAAGAGAAGGTCTTAAATAGCTCCAGATGCAGTCAAAAGGAAGTGTATTCAAGAGTGCCCTAGCCGCAGTCATACCACGGTTATATGATGCCTAATCTGAGATTTGTTTGGACAGGGAGAGCATCAAAAAGGAAGGTCTAGAAGCCACAGTAAGGAGGCCTAAAGAGGCCCCAATCTCATACGTAAAGATGCCCTCATCAGTTGTCACATCTAATCATAGCTAACTGTTATCCTAAGCTTGGATGAGGTACAGTTGGGAGCAATTGTCATTGAGGACTAGACTGCTAACTATAGCCTAGCTACTCTGCTAGGCTGCAAGACATAGCAAGAAGCTAAGACTGGTAAGATAAAGTATTGCAGAGTAGTGATGATGAGTATGGTGCATGGGCAGCATGGTGCACTAAGGTGCATGTAGCAACATGTTGTTGTATGGTGCATGGGCAACATGGTGCAGTATGGTGCATGGTGCAGTATGGTGCATGGAGCAGCGTGGTGTTGTATGGTGCATGGGAAGCATGGAGCACCATGGTGCAACAAAATGGATGCAGCATGATGATGGGCATGGATATATAGCAGCAGCATGATGTATTGCAATATGCATTTACTGTGTGATGGGTACAACATAGTGCAATGAAGGGTACAACAAACTGCAACTCAGTGATGGGAGCAACACCGTAGTGAGAACAGCTCAGTGTTGGGTGCAACTTGGATGGATGTAGCATGGACAATGAATGCACTGACTGTTGGGTGCAGCATGGTGACAATGAATGTAGCACATTGTTTGATGCAGCATGGTTAAAACTTAATAGAACACATTGTTGAATGTAGCATGGTTAATATAGCACACTGTTGGATGTAGCATAGTGATCATGAATGGTGCAACATATATAGTGCAGCATGGTGTAATCAAGAGTGTTATCGCACAGAATGTCTAGGCACCGCGACAACGACTCAGATTGGGGGTTGTCACCCTAATCCCCAATCTCTCTATTTAAGTTGTCTCCCTACAGTAGGGTAAGGGGGGTAGACCCTATGGAAAAGTGAAATGAAGAAGAACTAGTTGGGAACCAACCAGTTCAGGAGACACAGTGACGCGATCAAGTACTTGATTAAGAATTAGCAAGACTTATAAGATGTGATTAGATTTTAAACAATTGATACCAGTGCCCTATGGAGTCAACGATCTTGCTAGGAAAATTAATACCAAGTAATCAATTAGCAACAGCTGCTTAAATGAATGACTATCTTATATGAAATGCAGATCCTACAACTAATGTGAGATGCAAGAATCTTGGTTAATTTTAGTTTGAATGCCTATTTAAATGTGAACCCTTCAATCCTTTTTGTGTAGAGCCTAATTTCGTAATAATTGGCAGAGAGAAGATCAGGAGAAGCACACTAAGGTGTGATTAACGATACCTCTCCTGAAATTCTAACATACCTAATGCCTTTGACGTTGCAGAGAATTGTGGCTTTGATGACTTCAAGGTCACCGTTTTAAGTACTATTAAAACAAGCTTCTCAAGAAAAGACGGATGGAGATCTATCTATCTATCGACCAAGCTTATGCTTGGAAGTAAATTTTATCTATGCAAAGTTAACTTATATGCAAATGCACCGGAAGATGAGATGAAGTTAGACTCGAGAATGGAAAAACACTTATGCCGCAAAAGCCCTCAATTATCGAAATGAAATGCTCACATTTTTTTAGATGAAGACTTAGAAAATAAACTCTTGAAGATACTATAGTTAAAACACCAGCTTATTTCAAATCTTCTTGATACAATTTTGCTCAAAGAGAATAAAAACAACTTTGCAATTCGATATCAATGGCAATAGATGCTCAAAAAAATACTCAGTTTATGAAACAAAGGATATGCATTTTCTCACAATTCCATGACAGAGTACTTAATTTTCATAAATTAATTTTTAAGACAGCATTAAGAAAAACTTTATGACAGCAACAATATGACAATGAAAACAGTCAGTTATCAATGATATCTTTATGCCAAAAATTTACTGAAATTTTTCAAAACTTGCCCACATGAATTATCAAAAAATTTCAACCTGTTGTGATGTGATTTCCGGAATTATATCAGATCTGATATACTTATTACAGCGAACAACTAACACATGAAATAAGCCTAATGATTAATGCCCAACTCAAGAAATTAATTCCTTAATGTATTAGACAACTTAGGTATTGATTTTAGGCTAACCCACATGAAATTTTTCCACTCTTATATTTCAGAATTCAGAAACAGAATTATTCAGAGATAACAGTGACCCAAAATGTAAATCTAGGTCAAATTCTTGATACACATCAAACATAAATGACTTATTAATGTATTTAGCAATTTTTTAGTTAATTTCAAACCACTTAGATGTGTTTTTCACAACTATTAGAAAGGTATATGATTGTTGTTCCAAACAGTGAGGAAAAAGATGGTTTAAAGATCAAACACTTAGGCCCTAGGCCTTGACGATCACTTGCCCAAGTTGCCAAAAAAAATTCAATATCTAAAACACAAAATTTTACCAAATTTTCTGCAAAAATCCCACCAATGATTAGCTTCAGAAAATCAAATATTCAAGTTAGAAATGGAGCAATGGAATCTAGGGCCAATGAGAGCTAGCACTAGGCCCAATAGAACTAGCGTTGGGTTAGGAGAAGATAGATATGGGCTTAGGAGCCCCAAAACTTGAAACCCTTCTTCTAAAAAAAATTATTTTGCTTCAGATCTTCAGATTTATTGCAAAATCTTTAATGGTTGGCCTTGTAAAAAGATTTGGGATAATATACTGCCCTCCAAGGCCTAGATCTGTCTCAAAATCCTCGGATCTGCTTGAAAAATCTCAGATCTGAAGATTTACTTGGTTGATTTATCAGATCTATTCCTGCAAACAATCTTTGAGCCCAAATCTTGCCCTCTAGGGTCTAGATCTGAAGATTTACTTGGTTGATTTCTTAGATCTATGCCTGCAAACAGTCTGAGCCCAAATCTTGCCCTCCAGCATCTAGATCTAGCCCATATCTGAAGATCTTTGCTGATTTCTCAGATCTATTTTTGCACAAGTGAAGAGAGAAAAACCCAATACCCAATATGTACAAAAATAAAGAAAATCCCAAAAAACCTAAGTGTTAAAATTCAAAATTATGTTACAAAATTTCAGATCTACACAAGTAAATCACAGATCTATACAAATAATTTAAAGATCTACACAAATAAATAACAGATCTATATAAATAATTTACAGATCTACACAAATAATTCACTGGTCTATTAGATATGGAGTATGAATCCAACTCAGCTCCCAAATCTGATAATCTAAGGCTCTTAATAGCCAGATCTATCAAAATTTCCATAAAATATTTAAAATATTTCGAAATTTTAAATACTATTAGCCCAAAAAAACCCTGCAAAAAAAAATTATCGTTAGATAAACCCTGAGGCTTATATGAAGTAGGCTCTTCAGAAAATATGTGTTGAGAGTTGGTTGGTCCAACCGAGAACTATCCTCAAACGCTCAATAAGAACCTGAGAGATCTTCTGCAAACACTAGATCAACCATCAAATCAAGTAGAGAAATAGAACAATAAAATTCTGAAGAAATATAGATACCTGCTACTTCAATCAAAATTAAAAATGTTATCCTGGATCCAACAAACTGAAACCTGTATTCAGATTGTTCTAAGAGAGCTATCGATTGATAGTTTTCATATAATATTAAGCAGAAATTAAAACAATGTTACCATAAATTCACGAAGAGGAACACTACAGCATGTTGAAACCCCAAAGACTTTTGCATTAATTTAAAAAATATACAAGATAGCTTGAGAGCTTAGTACATGATCCAGAGATCGGATGATCTCAACTGACAACTGACCTCCTATTTAAAAATAAATCTTCCAACAGCTAGTTCGAGTGATCCTTGTCAAAGTAATCTCGACCGTTGATGAGGATCAAAGTTTCTTTTAATCTTATCCGTCGAGATTTTAATTATTGAGGATATTTCGAATTTTTCAATTAAATGCATTTCAATTAATTCAAAAATTATTTTTTTGCAGTAATTTCCCCAAAATTTTGACTTTGACTTAACCCTAAGGACCAAAGGCTTAAAATTTAGCAAAATAATCAATTAACCTTAGTCCCTAGACCTTTTAAAATTTAATTTTTAAAGGACCCACGAATTTGTCTTTGGAAAATTTAAGTTTACCTACGACCTATAATTAATTAAATTTCTGGCTTAGGATTTTAATTAATTTAGGCCAAAAAATTTAATTAATTAACCTATGAGAGAATAATTGTTTTTTCAACCCTCAAGACACTTTACATCATGATCTTTACATTTTTTACATCCCAAGGGAGAAACCCATTTGCAAAAGATCCTCACAGACTACCGAGTTCTGCAACACCAAAATATAATCTAGCAGATCAAGCAATTTGTAATAGAATAACTTAACCAAATAGTCAGGATTATTCCCAAATCACTTTTACATAGATTTGATCTATAATACTAAGACTCGCCTAAGATCCTGGTGACAAAATTCATTCTAGCTTTGGGGTAAGGTTGGAGGAAAACTCTGCCGACCATCCAAGAATGGATTCGTAAGACAAAAAACCTCCCGGAATGTAGATCATAACCAGAAAAAAAAAAAAAAAAAGGCTTTACTTAGGCAATTACATACATGACATAGATCCGCTGAAATTATTTACATCACATATATGCATAATGGGTTTACATTATAACATAACAATCAGGTTGATGATGATAGTTGGACGACATGGACACATCGATCAGGTGCTATCCTTTTTGCGAAAAAGAGGGCACACTGCTATGGGTCGTTAACACGTAGTGGTCAACAAAGTGCAGCATAGTGATCGGTGCACATGGTGATGGAATCACCTGTGTTCAGATCAGCTACCTAATGTGTTATCTTTTTAGTGAAGATCTTTGTTCTTATCTTTTCAAGTCAAAATGTTGACCTCTGATATCTATGTACTATCTCTCTCTTTGTTGAACTATTGAAGAACATAAGAAGAATTGGTCAAGGGTTTCCCCACATTGGGGTTTGTCCCTGGCTGGCACCACATCTTTTGTCCTCTTGTCTTGGCTTGTTTTCTACGATTTATGTTTATGTTCTATCTGCATTTTACTATCATGCTAAATGTGATTGCTAATTTGGAACTGATATCGAGCTAAAATGGAAAATTGAAGTAAATTTGCTCTCAGCATAGAACATGGCTAAAATTAACAGTTATCAACCTCGAAGTCCTTGATTTTGTCTAGCATGTCTACTATGCAAAATAATTAATCCACTACACCTTGCTCCTTGTGTCTAACAGACATGATGATTCTTGAACACTTCAAACGGTCTACTCCAAAGCATATTATTAGGTTATGAGCATTGCATAGGTTGATTAGCTCTTTTCCATAGTGAATTGTTTCTTTGCGACCATCCATTGAGCTTCTACTCCAAAACTCATCTTTGACCAACTATAGAGAGTGTTCATTCTCCCTATAATGACACAACAAAAGCATTTTTGTCCTCTGATAGATGCCCCATTAAAATGATCAAGTCCTTTATATTGTCTAATATCATTTTTTATTTATTGATATAGTTATTCACTACTTGAATCATTCCCTATATAGCAATCTGATATATGCAAGTTGAAGTAATATCCTATCAAGAATTGTTCTACTGTTAGTTTTTGTAGCATCGGACAAGCATTCTAGCCTCGATTTGTGTCTAAGAGACTAAGGAACAAGAGATCTCCAAAACCCAGAAAAGTTCTCATTCCCCCTATAATGACACAAAAAAGTGTTCTTGTCCTCTGATAGATGACCCCTTTAAAATGACCAAGTCCTTTATATTGTCTAATATCATTTTTTATTTATTAATATAGTTCTTCACTACTCGAATCATTCCCTCTGTAGCAATATGATTTATGCAAGCTAAAGTAATATCCTATGAAGAATTGTTCTTGTTGTTATTAATTTCCAACCATGTTAGTTTTTGTAGCATTAGACAAGTGTTCTAGTCTCGATTTGTGTCTAAGAGACTAAGAGACTAAGAAACACGAGATCTCCAAAACCCGGAAAAGGCTTCGAGAGGAAACACCTAGAGACCACTCAATTAAATTAATTGATCGATAATTAAAAATGCCTAAGTCTAACTTAGGGAAATTGATTAATTAAAGGGAATTTGAGGATGATAGAGAATGCTCTAGAGACTCACATGGATAGAGTCTAAGATTATCTTAGTCGTTGATGAGGATCTAATCATGGTTGTTGAAGATCCAACAAGAGATTATAAGAGAAGATCGATGGGGTGAGGAGAAGACACAAGTGAGGGAGAAAACATCTAGGTAGTGTGAATTTCCCAGTGCACAATGATTCGGTGAGGAAGAATTCGAGTCAGTAGAGAAGCATCAGTGATTGAGGGAGAAGCAGCATAGTGATCCAAAGAGTCTTCCAATGTCTCTTCGGAGCTAGCATGGTAGGAGGACGAGGCCGAAAATATTTTGTAGAGAGGTCGATAGCCAGTGCGAAGAACTAGAAACCCCACTGTGAGTGCCAAGAAGGGATTCATTTCGGTTAATGGATGTCGGGAGATCACCCGGAAAGCAAAGCCATCCATTTTGAAAGGCAGAGGGAGGTTGTACGGCTCAGTTTGAGCTAAAGTAGTGGGCCATATGAATTTCCCAGGCCACTAGTGCGAGTCTCATGCAAGTCATTGTTCCGGGAAGAGAAATCGAACAAGCCAGAGGGAGGCCAAACAATTGTAGAAAGGAGACAATATCTTAAAATTATTTTTGCCAGTATATTTTCCAGAGAATTGCCAATAAGGCATCCAGAATATTATACTCAGATTTTCCTATTGCATAATAAAAAAATAAACCCTCATCAGTTGCACCAGGGTTTCCAGGAGGAGATCCATAATTTCCAGCAGCAAGAAGGCATAGCAGCCTTGCCATCTAATGTGAGTTTTCCAGTTGAGGAGATGCAATGCCAAAGAAGGATTTCTAGAGGCAAGTAAGGCAGATTTGCGGATTCCAGTGATGTTAACTTTTCGTAGCATCAGAAGTGCTCTAGCCTTGAAAATTGGTGGAGAGACTAAGACACGAGAGTTCTAAAGAACCCAGAAACCATTTGGTGAAATTCAATACAGATTGTATTTTATTAAAATAATTAATATTTTTAATGGAGTTCCTAAGTCTAAACTTAGGGAAGTTAAAATATTAATGGGTATTAATCAAAATATGGGTGAGAATGATCTAGAAGGAGGATCAAGTCATGTTTTAATCTTAGCCGTTGATTAGAGACTTAATCTCGGCCGCTGAAGACTCAACAAGAAAAGTACAAAATGGATGTTTGGGGTCCATTTGGAAACACACATAGAGAGATTGAGGAAATCAATTTTCTGAGGTGAGAAGTTCTCAGGGGGGAAATCAATTGGGGAGATCTTGTTGCAGAGGGGCAGAGACAATCCTGAAGGACTTTTCGGACAATACACAACAGAGAGGTGGCAAGAGCTTGCAGAGGGGCACAGCAGTAGTCAGGAGAGCTGACGCAGAGAGGCCACTTGTGACACAAAATCTAGAACTGCCGGAACAGTCGAAACTGCTGGGAACTGTCGAAACTGCCGGAACTGTCAAAACTGCCGGAACTGTCGAAACTGCCGGGAGAGATGACACAGGGGGAGCGCAGTAGCTGGAAGAGCTGACGCAGAAAAGATGCCTGTCACGTAGAATCTATAACTATCAGAATTGTTGGGAACTGCCGGAACTTATGGGAACTGCCAAAACAACCATGAGAGTTGACGCATAGGGCAGAGAAGGTGAGGCAGGGTTGAAGCAGAGCCAGCGCAGAAATAGCCGGGGTTAGCCAATCCTGTGTCGAATCAGCCGAAATTCTGTCAGGTGAAGTGAGGTAAAACTCCCTCTAATTTTCTGCCAATATTTTCTCTGTAAAGGATCGCTAGACGAGCATCCTAGATTTGTATTCAGATATTTCTCCTACATAATAATAAACCCTCAGAGCTGCTGCACCGGTTTTCCCGCATTGGGTTTTTCCGGGGACTATTGTGTCCAAAAATAAGTGTGTCTTATGTATCCTGTTCTTTGCCCTGTTTTCTATTTCATGAGATCAAATATTTAAATAGTGTAGGTTGCAGAAGTAGTTTGCTTCAATATTCAGAAGAATAAATTGATGAATGAATTTTAAAAATCAAGTACGTGAACTAGATTCAAATTTGTTGCAGTAGCGGTTCCTTCAGTAGATGGAATTTTCACAGGGTGCGAGTAGCAGAAGGAAGGACGAGTAGGAAGAAGGAGTTTTAGTCTCCAAGTTACTTGAGCTTCCTGACATGGCCATAGCAATCTCAGGGATCAAGATAAGCTTGATGTAGCTTCTAACTTTGGCATATGGAAAGCTAGAATGGCATTCCTATTATATGAGCATGGTCTAAAGGAGTTTGCAGAGAACAATGTCACCGAACCTACAAATCCTCAACAACAAGCAATGTTCAAGGATAAAATGGCCAAGCCTAAGAGGATGATCCTAGATGGAGTTCAGGATCATATCATTTTGCATGTTGCTACATTAAGCACAACCAAGGAAACGTGGGATGTCGTAGTAAATTTATATGAGAATCCATCAGAGAATTGGAGGATGATTCTCAAGGAGAAGCTAAGGACCACCAGAATGTCAAAGGGAGAAGGCGTTACCCCCTACCTCGCTAGGATTCAGAATGTCAAAAATGAACTTGCAACCATTGGAGAAAAAACATCATATAGCGTGCTAGTCGAAATAGCTCCCAACAGTTTCACCAAGGAGTGGCATACTTTCATCCAAATTATTTGTAGGCAACATAAGCTACCTGGATGGGATCGTTTATGGAGTGACTTCACTCAGGAAGAGATGAGACTCAGCCTTGTGAACGGTTCCACCAACAACAATAACAAGGGACTGAATGAGGAGGAAGAGCCAAAGGTAGCCCTTGCACATAAGGGAAAGGCGACGAAAAGTCCCATTCAGGGACAAGGCTCAAGGGGAGGCGAGAGAAAGAAGAAAGACTTGTCTAAGATCAAGTGCTTTGGGTGTGGTGATTATGGCCACTATGTCACCAAGTGTCCTCAAAGGAAGATGGACAAGAATGCGCAATAGGAACAGGTACCAGCTTCATCAAATATTGATAAATTTACCTCCAGGTTGGAGTTTGCGTTGATAGCATTAGTAGCTCCGGGAGGAGGAGAACCTTGATACCTATATCAAGTTGCGCAAGTTCCAGCACAATTGCAACAAGGAGATCAGGCAAATCAGTTCTAGATTGTTGAGCAAGACCATTATCTTTGCTATACGGGCCCATAGTATTTAGTAACGGGATTCAATGTTAGCAGAGCTAACTGTAGTCAGATGCTCGATAGACAGTTGCAGAGCTAGTTGCAGTAACACAGTTGATGCAGTAACACAGTGTCAACATATACCAGTCAAATAGGCAATAGCAGAGCTAGTTGCAGTCAAATGATCGAGAGATAGTTGCAGAACTAGTCGCAGTGACACATGCAGTTGCAGTATGCAAGTGTAGTTCCAACCAAGAAGATTCTCCGCACAGAGCTATGGAATCTAGTTTCCATTGTAGGAGGACAGTGTGAGTTGCGAAGAGGGAGCAGTGATTTCCCATGGGGAGATTGAGACTTAGAGGGAATCTAGTTTTAGGGGGAGAAGCCCTATGGAAGCTAGCACTTTCAAATCTGGGGTGATCAAACTCATTATTGCAGTAGTTGCAATAGCAGTAGAAAGTTAGTAGCAAAGCAGTAGTAGCAACAGTATGAGTAGATCAGAGCTTACGCAATAGCGTGATGGCTAGAGTTCTCTTCATAGTGATTTCCAGTGACAGTGAGATTGGTGAGGTTGGAGAAGTGGAGAACCACATCAACAACGCAGGACTGTCAAGCTACAGGAGAGTAGTATTGATATGGAGAGAGAACACCTTCCTCGCTAAGAGGGAGTGTTAGTTTATGTAGAACTGGGCAAGTGGTCTATTCTTGATTCGTGTCTAAGAGACTAAGGAACACGAGATCTCCAAAACCCATAAAAGGTTTCGAGAGAAAACACATAGAGACCACTCAATTAAATTAATTGATTAATAATTAAAATGCCTAACCTAGGGAAATCGATTATATTAAAGATAATTAATTAAGGATGATCGAGAAGGCTCTAAAGACTCACATGGAGCAAGTCTACGATGATCTTAGCCGTTGATGAGGATTTAATCATGGTCGTTGAAGTTCCAATGAGAGATTATAAGAACGGATCAATGGGATGAGAAGAAGACACAAGTGAGGTGTTGATTTGGGGTAGCATCGGATGTGCTCTAAGCCTCAAATTTTTTCAGCGAGGATTGGGCACATGTATTCCAAAAAACCCAAAAAGTGTTTTGGGAAATTCCACCCAGAAGTGATTTTATTAAAATAATTAATATTTTTAATGGGGTTCCTAAGTCTACACTTAGGAAAATTAAAATATTAATGCTTATTAATCTAATCATGTGTGAAACTTCTAGAAAAACACACGAATCAAGACAAAATGATCGAAGCATTTGATTAAGAATTAATCTAGGCCATTGGTTGTCCAACAGAAAGATATAAGAAGGGGCTTGAGGGTCATTTGGAGGACACACCAAGAGAGATCAAGAAATCGATTTTCTAAAGTGAGAAGTTCTCAAGAGAAAAATTCAATTGAGGAGATCTCTAGCAGTTGAAGGGCAGGGATAGCTTCTGGAGAGAAAGAGATTTTCTCAACCGAAGAATCATCAGCACAGAGAGGTAGAGGGTAATCCAGTAGCCCAGACACAGCCGCTGACACAGGGCCAGCAAGGCCACATAGAGGCAGCGCAGAGGGTGAGAGAGAAAGTCGAAAATCTAATAGCGAAGTCGGTTTCAGTAGCCGGAAGCCAGGTTGTGAGACCAGGAGGCTAACAATAGTGACTTTCAGTTGCAGATCAATTCCCCAACTAGGTGACGTAGTGCCTAGGAAAGTTGACGTTGGGACAGCGTAGAGGCAGCACAGGGCCTACCAGGGGCACCTCATCCAGTGACTAGATCAGCCGGGACATTTTCTCAGTGATTGTGTGAGTTAATCTTAGAAGGCTTCTGCCAATATTTCTCTCTGTAACTGAATAACCCTGTGAGGTATTCAGAGATGTATTCAGAATTTGCTATTGCTAAATAATAATAAAGCCTCAAAGTTCTTGCACCGGTTTTTCCGCATTGGCTTTTTCCAGAGATGTTTGTCCAAAAATAATGGTGTCCTATGTGTTTGTATTTCCTTACTTAGTTTCTATGTTTCAGAATCATATTTAATTTGGTGTAGGCTGCTTCAGTAATTTACTTCAATATTTCAAGAAGAAATCTTAAATAAGTTTGTAATGTAATATACAATCTAGGTGAAGTAGATTTAGCTGGTTGCAATAAGATTACGAAGATTGTTAGATCTAGGAATTTTCACATGGTATTGGAGTCATGATGTTAAACAGGAAGAGCAGATCCATCACTGAAGCAAGGACCAACTTGCTGTAGCAAGCAGCAGTTCAAATCCCCTAAGGGATTGCGCAATCCTAACTAGTAGGGCTATATTTTCGTCGATGTCTCTCTCTAAGTGAGCCAACAAAGAGGTAAGATTGTCGGATCGAAAATTTGCGCAACGCAGAGCCTTGGCGCAGAGAGATAGACGGACGCAATTTTCAGCAAGCTGAGTGTTGGGCAGAAAAGTCGTCAGGAGAAGGAAGCAGATCGCATAGTGAGGTAATATTTCCTTAGTCATTTCTTGCCAAGGAAATCGATCTTTCTCAGTTACTAAGCAGCACACTTAACAGCGCCATCAGGGAGTGCGTAAGGCAACCTAAGAGCTACGTAGTAGGGAGAAAGAGGGAGTTGTTCAACATTTTTTGAAGCATATGGCAACTAGTTGCTTGAGGGATCAAGACAGGTCAGACAAAACATCCAACTATGTCATCTGGAAGGCTAGAATGTCTTTCCTTCTAGATGAGCATGTCCTCAAGACGTACGTCGATAGTGTGGTAATTGAACCTGCAAATGAAGATCTACTCAAGAAGTACATGGTTGAGATGGCAAAGACCAAGAGAATGATCCTGGATCGAGTCAAGGATCACGTGGTGTGTCAGGTTGCTAGCAGAGCAACTGCTAAGTAGATGTGGGATGCCTTGGCCACGTTGTATCAGGGATCTTCCGAGTAGCGGAAGATGTACTTGGAACAGAAGTTGAGATCTGCGCAGATGCAGAAGGGAGAACGTGTGGATTGTTAAACTTTTTAAGTCTAACAGTTAGAAACCCTCCATGCACTTCCCTGATTTATTCCTACCTACTTGTTCTATTAATTAACAAGTTATTTACCATGTAAATACTGAAAATAAATACAAGTGCATGCTCAACACATTACAGATCATCAATTGAAAGAAATAGAAACAAGCACACAAATGACACCGTTATTTTGGACTCATGTCCCCAGAGAAACGCAATGTGAAAAAATCGGTGCAACTATCTGTGGGTTTTATTATTAAGTAATTCTTTTCTAAGTACACTGGGTGCCAAACTGGCTAACCCGACAAAGATAAAAAATATGGCAAAAATACCTTGCTTCGAAAACAGGTATTCGAAAAGCCAACTCCATGAAATCCCTGTCCAGAACAATCTAAAGCTCAGCATTAGCCTTGTTGGCCTATGACCCTCTGCGTCAGCCTATTGAGGCTCCGCGCAGCCTCTTTGGCTCTCTGCATCTCTCCTATAGCCTCTGCGTGGATGAGGCAGGTCCTTTTGGCTCTGCCCAGTCTCTGTTGCCTCTGCATGGCTCCCTCTAGCTTTGCGTCTGCCTCTCTCTACGTCTGCCTCTCTCTGCTTCTGTGTTGGTCTCTCGACATTGTCCCTGCCTCTCTTCCTCATACTCACTGCCCCTCGCTGCAACTGGTCACTGATTCTATCTCTCTTAGCAAACCCCACTCTAAAGAATAGAATGACTGATCACTCTGGTGTGTTCACCAAGTGACCCTCAAGCCTCCTCTTATACTTTTCTCGTTGACAAATCAATGGTCGAGATTAAGTCCCTAATCGATAGCTAAGATTAGATTTGGCTTGATCCATGTATTTTGGACCATTCTAACATAGTTTTATATTAATTCATATTAATATTTTAATTTCCCTAAACTTAGACCTAGGGACTCCATTAAAAATATTAATTATTTTAATATTTCCCTAAATGTTAGAATTGCCCAATCCCTTTCTAAGTATTGGAGATCTCATGTGCCCCAACCTCTCCACCAAATTTCGTGGCTAAAACACATACGATGCTACCCCAAATCAACACTCACTCTTAGCGAGAATTGTGCTCTAGCAATACTCCTTACTGAGTATCACCCTAATCATCTGGCATCCATGTTGTTACCCATGGCCCTGCCACTGCCACTGCTGCGTCTGCAATTCATCTCCTCTCATCATGCTGCCCATAGCACTACCACTGCTAATTACTGCACTGCAACTCAATTACTAAGAAGTAAGTAACTGATCTCCCAAACCTCACCTCTCTGTCAGGCTAGAGTACTCCTGATGCTGAAGCTCTCTCTGTCGCTGACAAGTGCTCCCTCTTTGACCTCTGCGCTGCTACAAAACTCCCTGCATCTCGCACTATTGCACACCTCTCTGTGCCATCCTGCACTGGTGCAACACTTCTATGCCTCTCGCACTGTTGCAGCCTGCTAGCCTCGCACTGTCCTAGGAATTATGCATTGTAGCTCCCTCTACCACTTCATCCACATCTGTCTCTACCCACATCCACCAGTCTTGCTACTCCTCTTCGGGGCGCCAGTAGCAAGGTATAATCCTAAAGCCTGGGTACCTCGAGGATGCTGCCCCTCATCGCCTGTAGTCCGTCTGACTACAGCTCAATGTCTCCCCACTTCCGTTCAAGTGGCGTGTGTGCACTCATGGCACAGTCATCGTTTGTCTCCACTTCCTTCTCTGCCTTGCTGGCACTGCCTTGCTCTCGAAGACCTATCCCTTGTTCTTCTTCCTTGGGCACTGGGTCGCATAATGGCCCAGCGCCCCATAGTGGAAGCATTTGATCTTGGAGAGGTACTTCTTCTTCTGTTTCTTTTGCTTTCCCTCAAAAGCTAGGGCAGCATCCTCCTCCTCCTCCTTGACTCTGATCATCTTGCCCCTGCTTCCCGCCTTGCTTAGCCTTCTGATCTCTTCTTAGCAAAGAGCGCCCACATTTCCTCCCAATGTGGAAAGGTCGCTCTGCCTAGTATACTCTGGACATATACCTCCCAATCTTCTAAGACTGCGTTCAAGTTGTTCTCACCATCAATTCCTGATCCAATGTGGCCCCTATGGAAGTCAACTGATCCCGGATCTCATTCAATCGACTAAGGAAGTTGTCGATCGGTTCTCCCTTCTTCATCTGGTATGACCTCAACTGATTCTCTAGTAACATCCTTCTCTGCACAGAAGTACGCTGGTACAATTTCTTTAGGGCCTCCCACATCTCATTTGTCGTTTCCTTCTCGGTAATGTGTGGTACTACATTGTCCTTGACCCCGTCAAGGATGATGCTCTTGGCCCTCGCCATTGCCTCCTCGTACTTGTCATTATCAGTTGGGTCAATTGAAATCGCTATCATCCTCAAGGCGAAGTGCTTGACACAATTGCTGTCAAGTACAGATAAGTTTCTAGCCTTCCAGACTGCGAAGTTTGAGGCTCCGTCCAATCTGTCCTGGTCTCTTACTCTGTGTAGTGCCATGCTGCTCTTCTACTTCCCTCCTGGAAGTTTTTGATGTGAATCCCTCTGAGCCTTGATATCACTCTTTGTAATCCTTTTGAAAATGCCAAGATGTCGCCTACTTTAATCATCTGTGCAACTGCACCACTGATCTAGATTTCTCAGCTAGAAACTATCGGTAGCAATTCCCTCCTCCTTGGCCTTGCCCTATTAGGTGTTGCTTTGACTACAAAGCCCCACCAGCCTCCTAAACCCCAGCAACCTAAAGGTGAGAGCTCCTACGCTCTGCGCAATCCCAGCACCGCCAAACTAGCTCCCTTAGTCAACTGCGTCAGCCCTCCTGGCCTCTGCATGGCTCTGTGTGAGCCTGTCATTTCCTCCTACAACCTCTACGCAGCGTCTTCTTGGCTTGAACTTGATGACGCAAGCACTACGTCACCCCTTCTTTGCTGCTTTGCTGCTAGGAACAGATTCTATCACTCGGGACAGTTGTTTTATGTTGTTGTTGCTCTGCTTTGCTAATGTCCTCAGTTCTACTGTGATTGGCAATCACACTCTGATACCATGTTGAAGTTTCTAAGTCTAACAGTCAGAAACCCTCCATGCACTTTCCTGATTTATTCCTACCTACTTGTTCTGTTAATTAACAAGTTATTTACCATGTAAATACTGAAAATAAATACAAGTGCATGCTCAACACATTACAAATCATCAACAGAAGGAAATAGAAACAAGCACACAAATGACACCGTTATTTTGGAAAACCGGTGCAACTATCTAAGGGTTTTATTATTAAGCAGTTCTTTTCTAAGTACACTGGGTGCCAAACTGGCTAACCCAACAAAGATAAAAAATCTGGCAACAATACCTCTCTTCGAAAACAGGTACTCGAAAAGCCTACTCCACGAAATCCCTATACAGCACAACCTGAAGCTCAGCGTCAGCCCCGCTGACCTCTACGTCAGCGTGAAACCCTGTCAAAATTGGAAACTAAGGCCAAACTCCATGTGGGTCATCTTATTTATGGTAGCTGATATTTTTCTTGAGTCCCTCTCATCAAGAGGTGTAGGATTGATCTAAGGATGACCCGATTTCGATAAGTATTCATGGAGTTATGAATTTTTTTGCTTTATAAGACAATTCGTCAAGGTCGGCCAGCAACCAAATAAACCCCACATGTGCTCAACGTTTTAGTATAAATAGAGGTGGCCTTCAAGTCATTTAAACACACTTGGGATCTCTTCCTCTCTCTACTTGTCTTTGGGTTTTAGTACGATGAGAGATCCTAAGGAATAACATTGCCCTAATCCAGAGGGCAGAAAGCCGGAACTCCCTGAAAAGTCGGAACTGCCGGAAAAGCCAAAACTACAGGAAAAGCCGGAACTGCCTGAACTGTCGGAAAAGTTGGAACTGTCGAAACTACCAAAAAAGCTGGAACTGTCGGAAAAGCCGAAAATGCCAAAAAAGCCAAACCTGCCAGAAAAGCCAAAAACGCTGGAAAAGTCGAAACTGCCGAAAAAAGCAGAAAAGCTGAAACTGTCCGAAAAGCCGAAACTGCCGAAAAAGCCAGAACTGCCAAAAAAGCCAAAAACGCTGAAACTGTCGAAAAAGACGGAACGGCCAAAAACGCCGGAAAAGCCAAAACTACAAAAAAAGCCGGAAAAGCCAGAAAAGCTGGAAGTGTCAAAATTGCCGAAAAAGCTGGAACTGTCGGGACTGCCGGGAACAACCAAAACTGTCGGGAACAAACGGAGCATCTGTCTCCAAAGGAGAGCAGCATGCAAGGGATAGCTAGCTAACATTCGGATAGTTGTATGGTACTTAACAGCAAATACACCAAGCATGCAATGGTACAGCTAGCATGCAAG
Organism: Pinus taeda; assembly: GCA_000404065.3. Taxonomy (NCBI): domain Eukaryota; kingdom Viridiplantae; phylum Streptophyta; class Pinopsida; order Pinales; family Pinaceae; genus Pinus; species Pinus taeda. Next base: position 35,193 of record APFE031516502.1, on the reverse strand, counting down.
GGGCAACTAGCATGCAATGGTACAGCTAGCATGCAAGGGGCAACTAGCATGCAACAACAAGCATGCTAGGGACAACTAGTAAGCAAGGTGTAGCCAACACATAGGTCAGGATGGTAACATGGTGCAGCAATCGCACATAAAGCAGTACAGTGATGGGTACAGTCGTGATTAATGAAGCGTGATGAGGTGCAGCACAGTGATGATGGGTGCAACATCGTGCAGTGTGGTGAGGTGTAGCATGATGACGAAATGTTGCACAACAATAGGTGAAGGAGTCACCTTGGAGAATTAGTTGAAGCAGCATGTCTTCAACCGATCTCATGTATCATCTCCTTAGAGATCATCTATGCTCTTATCTAGATAAGTGTTGACTTATGTTGTAAACATACTCTCTCTCTCTCTCTCTCTCTCTCTCTCTCTCTCTCTCTGTTGAACTACTGAAAAACATATAAGAAGAATTGATCATGGGTTTCCCCACATTGGGGTTTGTCCCTGGCTAGCGCCACATCTTGTGTCCTTTTGTCTTGGCTTGTCTTCTACGATTTATGTTTATGTTCTATCTGCAATTTACTTTAATGCTGATGTGATTGCTAATCTGGAAAAGATATTGAGCTAACAGTGAAAATTGAAATAAATTGCTCTAAGCATAGAACATACCTAAACTTAACAAACCCTCTGCATCAGCCTACTGAGGCTCTACGCAGCATCTCTGGCTCTCTGCTTCACTCCTACAGCCTCTGCCTAGATGACGCAGACCCTTCTCGCTCTGCGTAGTCTCTGCTGCCTCTGTGTGGCTCCCTTTGGTTTTGTGTCTGCCTCTCTCTGCTTCTACGTTGGTCTCTCGGCATTGTCCCTGCCTCTCTGCCTCGTACTCACTGCCCCTTGCTGCAACTGATCACTAATTCTATCTCTCTTAGCAAACCCCGCTCTATAGAATAGAATCACTGATCACTCTGGCATGTTCTCCAAGTGACCCTCAATCCTCCTCTTATACTTTTCTCGTTGACAAATCCACGGCCGATATTAAGTCCCTAATCGACGACTAAAATTAGATCTAGCTTGATCCATGTCTTTTGAATCATTCTAACACAATTTTATATTAATTCACATTAATATTTTAATTTCCCTAAGTTTAGACTTAGTGACTCCATTAAAAATATTAATTATTTTAATATTTCCCTAACTGTTTAGAATCTGCCCAAACCCTTACTGGATATTGGAGATCTCATATTTCGTGGCTAGAGCATATTCGATGCTACCCCAAATCAACATGGATCCATTCCTCATGAAACTAAAGGAGACCCGTGATGAGTTGTCAGCTGCAGGGCACACACCTCAGGATTCAAAGTTGGTTAGAATGGCCCTCAATTCTGTCTCAAATGAGTGGCAAGTCTTTGTCCAGAGTTTTCTGGGCAGAGCATCATTGCCAAATTAGGATGAGATGTGGACAGCTCTGAAACAAGAAGAGTTGAGGAGAGACCTGGTCAAGGTCAAACTTGGCAGAAGCAGCAGCAGCAATGGGTCGAAGCCTAAAGTAGAGGAGGAGGATAATGCATCCCTTGCATCGAAGGGACAACAAAGGCAACAGAGACGAATGGAGGATGTCTCCAAGGTGAAGTGTTTCAGATATGGTGAGATGGTGCACTATGCATCCCAGTGTCCTTTGAAGAAAAGGGACAAGGATGAGAAGCATAATCCTAAGGTTGCAGCTACAAAGATCAAATAGGAGGAGGAGTTCGCCATGACGGCCAAGATACCTCCAGGAGAGAGGTAGGCAGATATAGAACTGTAGTTCGATAGAGCCACAAATGGGTAGGATCCTTGAGGAGCCCACCTCTTGGATCATCACCTTCCTACGGGAGCCCATGATCAGTAGTAGCGGGATGGTGGAGTTTTCAGTTGGTGCCATGGAGTGTTGATTTGAAAAATGCAATAGTAAGTAGTGCCATAACGTGAGCAGTGCAAAGCAGAGAGGCGCAGTGCAGAGCTTCAACAGTGCAGTGGCCTGAGAAGACAGCGTGGGACTAGCAACAGTCAGGATTTCCGCACCGAGGTGTATCCACTTGATACTTGTCCAGTTTTGGGTTGTTTCATTTGCTTCTCTCAGAGACTAGGTTGCAATACGAATGCAATTTTAGCAGTGCCAGTGCTAGTAGAGTAGCAAATGCAGCATTTGAGAGGGAGTTGTAGTACAGATGTAGCATTGGCAGTGGCAGTGTCAAAGGCAACAGTACAGTAACAACAGCAGCACAGTGGTTTGTGGACAGCATGTCAGACATCACAGCGCAAAGGACAATGCTTCAAAGTCAGAGCAGTATGCAGTAGCAGTATATTGCTAGAGCACATTCCTCGCTAAGAGGGAGTGCTGATTTGGTATAGCATCAAATGTGCTCTAAGCCTCAAATTTTGCAGGGAGGCTTGGGCACATGTATTCCAAAGAACCCAGAAAGTGTTATGGGAAATTCCACCCAGAAACAATTTTATTAAAATAATTAATATTTTTAATGGAGTTACTAAGTCTAAACGTAGGAAACTTAAAATATTAATGGGTATTAACCTAATTGTGACTGTAACTTCTAGAAAAAGACAGAGATCAAGTCAAAATGATCTGAGCCTTTCATTTGGAATTAATTTAGGCCGTTGGTTGTCCAACAAAAAGATATAAGAAGGGCCCTGAGCGTCATTTGGAAGACACACCAAGAGAAATCAAGAAATCGATTTTATGGAGCGAAAAGTTCTCAAGAGGAAAATTCAATTGAGGACATTTCTTACAATGGAGGGGTAGGGATAGCTTCCGGAGAGAGAGATTTTCTCAACCGTAGAATTATCAACAGAAAGAGGCAAAGGGTGATCCTGATCCGAATTGGATCCTAAAACTCTCTAAGTTTTCATGATTGTTTCAAATATGCTAAAAGATTCAAGTCCTAGAAAAAATCAAAGCTATCTGAAGGAATCCTCATAACAGTTGCAGTGGTGGCCAGAACGGAGCAACGAGGACCCTCGATCAAGCTCCCAGACCATTTGCCCATGGTAAAGCACAATGGCATGAAACTGGCAAAACTGGAGGCCAAATCAACAAACGAAGGTGGATTCTGATACGCAATTAGTGCTAAGCACTAATCATGTATCGCTTGGCATCCCCCTCAGTGAAGGAAAGACCCAGAACACTCGGACCCGAAAAAGCTATAAAACTCGGAAAAGTAGTTGTTTCGGTTCCGTAGCATGAATTCCCAAAACCGATAGGATATCGGAAGGCTTCGAAGCGGTAAGCAGTTTTGACTAAGCCCCGCCGGATGCCACACATCAAGCGACACACGTCCAGCAGAAGAGAGAGAAAACCACCCAATCAAACGGGTAAATGTCATGCCACTTGTCCACCCGATATGAAGGACGACCGTAGGATCTGGGGGGTCCAGATCGATGGCGGAGATACGTCTCGATGACTAACCGGATTTGACAAGTCAAAAAGCAAGATGACAGGGATTTGACGTCCAGCGTGGATGATGAGTTGGCAAACGATTCATGTTCGCGGGCGACCTTGAAACAAACAGATTTAACGGTCATTCGAGTATGATTCAGGGAATCTGACACCCAGTTCGTTAGCAACCAAGTGGCCACCTCCCTGTGAGGCGTTACCAAATGATGATGACACAGAGCAGAGGAATTTGAACGGACAGAGGAAAGGAAACTAGAAGGCCGAGAAGCGAAAACGAGCAGTCAAAGAGTAGACTGGCTTTAAAGCCATGAACTGACAGAAGTAGAAAAACAGAGGGGGCAACACATAAAGACGCAAAAATCCAGTAGCAGAGCACAGAGAGTAGAAGTCGAGCTAACCTGAAGGCAACATTGAGCCAGACAGAGCCAGAGAGAGTCAAAGAGTCTGTGTACTCCATTGAAGGCTTGAGAGGTTCAAGCAAGCTCCTTGGTATGGGCCTATCATAGTACTGTGTCTGTGCACTCCATTCCTACTGACTTCATTCTATTAGTTAGACTCAAATCGAGCTCACTGTTGTAAAACTCAGCTTGAAAACATAATAGAGAGGCCACCACTGAAAGGTTGGACCAGGAGACGTAGCCCAGGAGCATTGGGTGAACTCCTTATTAAACTTGTTTTGTTTACATGTTTGACTGTTATGTTTTCTTTGATTGCCTCAGTGTCTATGTATTCTACCAATCTTATCGATGCGTTGCATAAGTAACATAGGCACCACCATGCACATGAATCTGTAATACCTTACATTCTTTATCCTAGATAAATTCCAGATCAAGTGGTATCAGAGCTTAGAGTTATTAAGGTTAGACAATCTTATGCTGGATTTTGTTGTTGAATGCTAACTAGATCAAAGATTATATTAGGAGAAGGAGAATTCGCTGAAACTAAACCGGAAATTGGAAGAGATTATTCTAAGAGGAAAATGTCAAAAGAAAATCCCTTGGAATCAGACCCCCAGTTCATGGATAGTTTTATGACCCTAAAATCCATGGTGGAGGAAATGTATAGGGACTATACGAAACATAGAGATGAAGATGCATCAAGCTCCAAACAAGACAAAGGAAAAGAAGAATCTCTCCTCCATGACCACTCCAAAGGCAAAGGGAAAGAAGAAAAATTCCTCACGCCTCCTAATAGCCCTGAACATAAAATGAAGACATCTTTGATTAAATTAGATGTTAAATTTGATTTACCAATATATGATGGAGAGTTGAATGCAGAGAAGTTGGATAATTGGATCAGACAAATTGTTGTTTCTTGCAGAGTGCAGAGCATCGACTTAGATAAGAGTAAGATTCAACTGGCCAGCTTACGCCTCGGAGGCACTGCCTTGGTATGGTGGGAAGCCAAGACACAAGCTGACATGAAGAAACATGGTAAGATTCTTTCTGTCTAGAGTGAATTTGTCTCTGCAATTAAAAAGCAATTCTATCCACTAGCCTACATGCAGCAAGCCATGATGAGTTGACAAACTCTTCGACAACTCAAAGGGCAAAGTGTACAAGCTTACACTCAAGAATTCAGGAAAAGAGCTTTGATTCTAGGAATCTCTTTAGACTCACCTGAGACTCTATTGAAGTACATAGGTTGTCTACACAGCTACATGAGGCACACTATCCTCATGTTTAATCCCACTAGCATAGATGAGGTATCCATTCAAGGTATGCATCTAAAAGCTACAGGTAAGAATGGGAACCCAGAAGTTGGGGGATCATCCCAACCCACCGCAAGGAAAAATAAGGAGAAAAGAAAACAGAAATGGAAAGAGAGGAAGACAAACACTATACAGAAGAGCAAGTCCTCATGCACTCACTGTAAGAAGGATGGGCATGATGATGAACACTGATAGATTCTGCATACGGAGCTAAAACCTAAAGTTCGAGGGCAAGAAAAAGATGATTGTTGCAGCTATTCAAAAAGATTTGGGGTCAGACTCAAGATATGAAGCAACAATCGCAGCCACATGTATAAAAGGTAAAAATTTTGTAGCATCTACTAGTAATTCTGCACAATCTACTGATAATGAAGAAAATGAGAGAAAACGAGGTGAACTTTTTCATATTTGAGTTATTTCCAATCATCAAAAGATTGATACTTTGTTTGATATTGGCTCACAAGTAAATTTAATTTCTGAACCAACTGTAAAGAAGTGGGGATTACTAACCACACCTCACAAGAAACCATATAAATTAGGTTGGCTATGTGATAAAGCAAAGCTACAAGTGACTAGACAATGCAAACTTTGGTTTTCTTCCGGGTCAGCGTTTGAAGATGAGGTTGAGTTAGATATAGTTCCTCTGGATATATGTGGAATTGTTTTATGAAATCCTTACTTGTATGATAGAAAAGCTATTTTCTATAGAGCTGAGAACAAGTATCTACTTGTTAAAGATGGAATCG
>APFE031516502.1:0-27996 GCA_000404065.3 Pinus taeda | reverse complement strand
CTCTGCTCTGTTCTGCTCTGCTCTACTTTTGTCCGAATTATGAATAAGAAGAAATGATCGAGGATGTATCATACTGACTTAAAGTCAGCCTCAGAGTATGTACCACTGGTCCCAGACCAGTCTCAACCGACCTGAAGTCAGTATCATAGTATGTACAACTCCTACCACTGGTCCCAGACCAGTAACATCCTCCACTGACTCAAAGTCAGCCTCAGAGTGCATACCACTGGTCCCAGACTAGTCTCAACTGACACGAAGTCAGTGTCATAGAATGTACCAATCCTACCACTAGTCCCAGACCAGTGTCATTGATCCCAGATCAATGGAGGTCATCCTAGCGTACGGAGTACAATAGATACAACGATGCGTCCATCGGTACTACTATGGTCCTTAACTTCATTTCCCTGCTCATTGATCAGATGAGAAGTACTTCCCACGAGTCACAGACTGCATGGGTAAGATGCCTCAACAGGAGAACTAATCAATCCTGTCCTCACAGGAGAACGCATCAATCCTGCTACAATCGCCATGGAGGACACATCAATCAAAGCCTCACAGGAGAACACATCAATCCAGGCCTCACATGAGAACACATCAATCCTGCTACAATTGCCACGGAGAACACATCAATCCAGGCCTCACATGAGAACACATCAATCCTACTACAATCGCCATTGAGAACACATCAATCTAGGCCTCACAGAAGAACTAATCATCCTGCTACAAAGAAGAGCTAATCATCATGTTCCACAAGAGAGCTCAACTTGTCCCACAAGAGAGCAAATCATCTTGTTCCAGTGCGCACCACCAAGGGAGGGTGATTCACCCTGTGGTCATATGTTGCTCCAGTAAGAACCACAAGCCCTCAGAGCTCCCAGAGCTCAATGAATGCAACATGCAGGACCCTTGTACAAGGGTTTCTTGACGACTCCAAGTCGTTTGGGAAAATCACAGATCAGATCTTTCCTCAGGGCTTTGACAAGGTGTATCAACCTATACATCATCTTAATGCGATGGAGCCTCCTTGCTCATTGACTTACCATATCCCAGATGACGTCTTTCTGCTAGAGCAATCGACGAATACGGGATTCCTCAATAATCGAATCCCACCTCTGGTTGTGACAGAGAATCACAGTGCTATGTGTTCAAACAGCTCACTGAAGAGCTTCCCTAACTAGGCAGCTTCATACGAGATCATACTCGTAGATATGTATCTGGTCTCGGCAGTGCTTATGGCAACCGACTTCTGCTTCTTGCTCATCCATTATATCGAAGCAGAATCCAAAGAGAAACAACACTAAAAGTGCTTCTAGTGATCCTCCACACTACCTGCCTAATCAGCATTCGAATAATCATGCAGTTTTATATTTTCGGCAGTGTATCTCAATCCATGAGAGATTGTGTCCTGAAGACATCTCATAAGATTCTTGGCACCAATATAGTGAGGGTCAGCCAAATATGAGCTCACAAGGCTAACTACAAAACATATGTTCAGACGGAGGTTCACCAAGAACATCAACGCGAATGAGTTTTTGGAACTCAGAGGCATTTCCCAAATCTGGTCCAACATCACTACCATATAGCTTTTGAAAGTTAAGATCCTTGAGGTAGCCACAGGCTAGCAGTCCATCATACCAAATCTTTTCAGAATCTTCACCACATATTTTCCTTGAGATAGGAAAATTTAACTTGCCTTCTGCCACACTTCAAGTCCTTGGTTCTTCATTTCAAATTCAAAAGCCAACTCCCTCTTACATTCGTGAATGAGAGGGTATGCACCTGTTTTTAAGAGGTCATCCACATACAACACCAGTATGAGAGGCTTGTCATCTTCAACCTTAAGGTAAAGGTTAGGATCGACTTCACTCGTAGTAAATCCCAACTTCATCAAGTAGCTATCGATCCTCTCATACCATGCTCGGGGTGCTTGCTTCAACCCATAGAAAGCCTTCTTCAACCTGCATACATGAGATTTTCAATCATAAATCTCAAATCTTTCGGGTTGTTCCACATAGACCTCTTCTTTGATCAAACCGTGCAACAACACAACCTTGACATCCATCTGATGTAGTTTCCATCCTTGTGAAGCCACAAGGGCTATGATCAAGCAGATGGTCGTATATCTGGCAACAGGGGAAAATATCACATCATAGTCTATACCTTCCTTTTGGGAGAAACCACGAGCAACAAAACAAGCCTTATACTATTTTGTACTTCCATATGTTGCGGCTTTATCTTGTAAAGCCATTTTGAAGTAACAATTGTCTTGTACTGGGGTCTGGGAACTACTTCCCAGACATCATTCTCCATAATAGACTCATATTCTTTGGTCAAAGCATCCTTCCATACTTGATGCTTGACGGCATCTGAGAATGATGAAGGCTCATTTTGTATGATCGTGCTCATGATGTTCAAGTATCCCTGATACCTATTAGGTTTCTTACTTTCACGGAAGGTTCCTCAGCGTGCTGCATGTCCTTCAGCATCATCAAGTATCCCCCTAAGCCACGAAGGCCTCTTCCTAGAAGAGGAAGGCTCAGGTGGATAAATAGGATCCATGGGTTCCTCCACATCAGGCATTGTTACATCATCTACCCATAGAGACAGCTTCCACAATCGTACGGTTCTTCCTTTCCGCCACACCATTCTACTCAGGAGTATGTGGTGTAGTAGTCTCCCTCTTAATGCCAGCCTCAAATATGCCTAAGTGAACCAACTGTAACATATCAGAGGTCTTGCATTGGCTTGAGGGGAATGGTCCCCTTTTGAGCTTTCCTTCGGCACATCCTGGACATGCACCTTCTTTCTCTACTCGGAATTCGGGCATCCCTGTCACCATTTGTCTTACACAGAGTAGAGCTTTATAATGAAGGGGGGCAAACCTCTGACGCCAAAGTTCGCACTGAAGAGATGTGTCATAAGACATGACACCTAGTGAACTTCCCTCGGCCTGATATAATGAATCAACATGAAACCCAAGAGTAAAAGCATCTTTAACATTATTTTTCCATATACGTACCTTGCTCGTTGAAGGTTACCTTGTAGCCTTTGTCTTCCATTGCGGAGATAGACACCAAGTTCCTTTTGAGGTCAGGTGCTTTTAATACATCCTGGAATCTCTAGCCTTCTTGAATGGTTGTCCTCTTCCTTGATTCCCAGCTCTCCTCTTACCTTTGCTATTGAATTTTCCATTCCTTTTTGATTTGCCATCAGAGGGATTTTGATCATCGTCCCGATGTGAGTCCTTTCTATCAGGGCACTCCCTTGCATAGTGACCTGTTTTATCGCATATGTAACATCGTCCTTTTCTTCAACCCATGGGTCCAACCTTTCCTTTTGATTTAGTCCCGGAATTATTTATTTTCTTAGCATGAGAAGAAAAGGCAAGAGGACATTTAAGCATGGGCATTTCTTGCTCTTCTACCCTTGTTTCATCTTGAATCCATCGAGCCATTAATTTCTCGAAACTAGGAATTATATTATTGTTCAGAAGAGTAGTCCTAAACACGTACCATTCAGATGGTAATCCTCCAAGAGTCGTGAGTGCCATTTCTCTGTCAGTAATAGTCTCCCCAATAGATAGGAGATTGTTCTTGATCTCGATGATTCTTAAGAAGTATGCTTGCATACTCTCATTTTTACCCTTCTTGATTTCCCTCAGTTTATTTCTAAGAAACAAAACTTCATTTGCGTCATTGACTTTAAATAAACTCACCAGTCTATCGTAGATTTCCATGGAGGTGTCCAGTTCAGAGATGTACGCCACCAAGTGCTTGTCGATAGAGTCTCGGATGATCTTCTTTGTTTTGACTTCTCCGTTTTTCCATTTACTCTAGGCAACAGTGTATGCATTTAATGGAGGCTCAACAATATTGCCTCTTACATGGTCCAGCACACCTTGATCTTCTAGGGTTAGATCGATAGACATCTTCCATCCATGATAGTTAAATTTCTCACGGAGCTTGTCTTCGGTAGGAAAGAGTGTTGAGGACCCCATAGTTCTTTTAGGATAGCCTTGCCAATCTTCTCTTCAGTCATTGCTCTTGCTCTTGCTCGGGCTTTGTCTTCACCTCAGCTCTAATACCATGTTGATTTATGGTATGTTCTATGCTTATAACAGTTTACTTCTTTTTCTTATTATATTCCACAGATTAGCAATCACATGTACATTAAGTAAAGTGCAAAGAACATTAAACGATCGACAGAAAACATGCCAAGACAAGAGACAAAAGATGTGGCGGCTAACCAGGGATAAACCCCACAATGTGTGGGGAAACCCTTTGATCAAATATTCTTTTATCTTCAATAATTCAACAAAGAGAAATAGTACAATAAATCTTATTTATATCAGTGGTCGCAAACCCTAGATTAGCAGCATCAGCATTAGCGGCTTCATCATCAAAACTAGGGCAATCGATATCTCACAAACCAACCGTCGGATCGGCTTGATTCCACCACCAAAAGTTACAGCCTTCAAAGGAGGTTCAGATGAACCTACAGCACAGATCAGAAGAGGAGGTTTGATGGTCCATGTTGGTCAAAGTTTGGATCTGCAGTTGCAGCTTCAATTTCAGCAGCTTCCTTCAAACTAGGGCAGTAAATATCTCGCAAACCGTCCGTCGGATCGACTTGATTCCACCACCAAAAGTTGCAGCCTTCAAAGGATGTTCAAATGATCCTATAGCGCAGATCAGAAGAGGAGGTTTGATGGTCCACGTTGGTCAAAGTTTGGATCTGCAGTTGCAGCTTCAGTTTCAGCAGCGTCCGGATTCACATGTGTGAGAGAGAGACCCTTTTCTACGCAGTAGAGAAGAGACTCTTTTTTGCGTAGTAGAGAGAGAGAGATGTGATGAGATGAGTGAGTGAAAATGAGGAAAATTCCTCCTGTATTTATACACAACGTTCATGTTTGAATAGATGCCATTGTTGGGCTTCTGAACCTACATCAGTTGTAGGTCGGCATGACAATAATTCCATAATCAAAATAAATTCATATCTCCATAAATACTTATCGGAATCGGATGATCTTCAAATCAATCCTACACCTCTCGACGAGAGGAATCTAATAAAAATATTATTAGCCATGAATAAGATGGCCCACATGAAGTTTGGCCCTAGTTTCCAATTTAACAACATCGGAATGTACAGGTTGTCCGCTTTAAAGAATGCACAAATCAAGAGGCAGGTACAGGAGTTGCTCGAGAAGGGGTTCATCAGACCTAGCACATCACCATGCAGGTCTCCAATCATTTTGGTGAAAAGGAAAGATGGCTCGTGGAGAATGTGCATTGATTACCGACCACTGAATAAGATAACGATCAAAAATCGTTATCCCCTTCCTTGCATAGATGATCTATTAGATCAATTAAGGGAAGTTATTTATATTTCCAAATTAGACTTGCATAGTGACTATCATCAGGTCAAAGTTGCAGAGCCAGATGCATGGAAGATTGCTTTCAAAACAAAGCAAGGATTGTATGAGTGGTTGGTTATGCCTTTTGGCTTAACTAATGCCCCTGCTACTTTCATGAGAGTAATGAATGTGTACTCAAACCTTTTCTTGTTGATTTTGTTATTGTATATCTGGATGACATTCTTATATTTAGCAAAACGTGGGAAGAACATTTGAAGCATGTTAAGCAAACACTAGATGTTTTTAAAAGAGAAAAACTTTATCTTAAACTCTCAAAATGCGAATTTGGCAAAACATCTTTGAATTATTAGGGACATATAGTAGGTGGTGGTGAATTGAAAATAGACCCCTCTAAGGTTGCAATCATTGTAAACTGGCCTAAACCCAAATCTGCCACAGATGTTAAAAGCTTCTTGGGAGCAGCACAATATTGGAGAAAGTTTATTTCTAACTTTTCCTTAGTTGCAGCTCCCTTACATGCTTTAACAAGATTGAACAAGGTGTTTCAGTGGGGAGGAAAACAACAAAAAGCCTTTGACACCTTGAAAGAAAAGATTAGTACAACACCAATACTAGCACCGCCCGATCTTCAAAGACAATTTGAGATTGAAACAGATGCCAGTGACAATGCCATGAGAGCAGTGTTGATGCAGCACAGTAAACCCATAAGTTATCATTCTGAGACATTTAATTCTGCAGTAGTTAACTATCCTACATATGATAAAGAATTGTATGCATTAGTATAGACTGTGAAAAAGTGGAAACATTACTTAATGAGCAAAGAGACAGTTATACATACTAATCATCAACCACTTCAATATCCACACTCCCAAACGAAGTTGCAGCGATCAAGACACTATAGATGGATGGGTTTTCTACAACAGTGTCATTTAGTCATTAGATATAAAAAAGGCATACACAATAAAGTTGCAGATATGTTGTCTAGACCAGTTATAAATGCATCTACTATACTTAAGCATAATTCAATATTGCATGAGAGCTACATTGAACAATATGCTCAAGATATAGATTTTAAAGATGTATATGCAACTTTAAGCCAAGGCAAACAAGCAGAAGAATTGGATTATCATACTAAGGACCAACTCTTGTATCATTGTCAAAAGCTATGCATTCCACAAACTAAAAAAGTCAATTAATTCGAGAAGCACACACTTCTCTAATATCAGGTCACTTTGGTGTAAGTAAAACGCTTGCACAGCTGCAAAGATTTTGTTATTGGCCGAAAATGAATGAGACAGTTTCTAGATATGTAAGAGGGTGTACCATGTGTGCTAAAAGCAAGCCCAACAATAGAAAACTAGGCTTGTACACTCCACTACCAGTTCCTTCTCATCCTTGGGAAAGTTTCCATGGACTTTGTTGGAGAACTGCCTAAATCTAGGAAAGGTCATGATTATTTATATGTTGTTGTGGATAGGTTCAGCAAAATGTGTATCTTAATACCTTGTAACAAACAGATTACAGCTGAACAAACTGCAAAGTTGTTCTTTCAACATGTATGGGTTCATTTTGGATTACCCACTTCCATAATATCCGATCGAGATGCCCAATTTGTTGGGAAATTTTGGTCAAACTTGTGGGAATTGATGGACACCAAGCTGAAGAAAAGCGCAGCCTTTCATCCGCAAACAGATGGCCAAATAAAAGTAGTCAACAAGACAGTGATCCAGTTGCCAGAGGCTATTGCAGCAAGCATCCCAAACTTTGGGATGAACATTTATGCTATGTGCACCATGCTTATAACCGAGCTAAACATTCTTCTACACAGAGATCTCCTTTTGAGACTTGCTTTGGTTTCACACCAAGGTCTCCATTGGATTTTGTCTTTGATAAAGACATAGCAATTGATGGACACAGTGATGTGGACAAGGCAACCAAGTTCATTGAACAAATCCAAGAGATTCACCAGGCAATACAGGAACAGCTGGAAAAGAGCCAAGCCACTTACAAGGCAAGCCATGACAAGCATTGGATGGAGCATAGTTTCCAAGTTGGTTACCAAGTCTGGCTGTATATCAGCAAAGACAGGATGCAAGGTGAAGGAAAGAAGCTGAAGCCAATAAGGTATGGACCTTTCAAGATACTTGAGAAAATTGGTGAGAATGTTTTTCGCCTTGATCTACCAACTTACATGCACATCTACTCAGTTGTTAATGCAGACAGCTTAAGACTATTTGAACCTTCATTAATTGAAGATCCCAAAGAGCAAAGTCAATTGCCTTCTATTGATGATTTGTTACCTGAATATCTTAATGAGTCACAGGAAGATGCAGTTTTGGACAGCAAGGTAAGAACTACACGCAGAGGTGACGTTGAGTACACCTCAGGATCGGACTCAAAGGTTCAAAGCCAAGCAGTGCAAAATGAATAGAAATTGAGCAAGCGAGAAAGCAATACCCTCACTTGATTGATGCTTGAAAGAAAACCAACTTTTGGTGGACCAAAAGCTTTTTCAGTGGGAAGGCCGTGATCCGAATTGGATCCTAAAACTCTCAAAGTTTTCATGATTGTTTCAATTATGCTAAAAGATTCAAGTCCTAGAAAAGATCGAAGCTATCAAAAGAAATCCTCATAACAATTGCAGTTGTGGCCAGAGCGAAGCAACGAGGACCCTCGGTCGAGCACGCAGACCGTTGGCCTATGGTAAAGCGCAATGGCACGAAACTAGCAAAACCGGAGGCCATACCAAGAAACGAAGGTGGATTCTGATACGCGATTAGCGCTAATCGCGTATCGCGTATCGCAGGGCATCCCCCTCAGTGAAGGAAAGCCCCGGAACACTCGAACCCAAAAACATTATAAAACTCGTAAAAGTAACTTTTCGGTTTCGTAGCACGGATTCCCCAAACCCGGCAGGATATCGGAAGGCATCGAGGCGGTAAGCAGTTTTGACTGAGCCCCACCCGATGCCACACATCGAGCGACACACATCTGGCGGAAGAAAGAGAAAACCGCCCGCATCGGACGGGAAACGTCGTGCAACTTATCCGCCTGATATGAAGGACGACCATAGGATCTGGGGGGTCTAGATCGACGGCAGAGATAGGTCTCGGTGACCGACCAGATTTAACATGTCAAAAAGCAAGATGACAAGGATTTGACGTCCAGCATGGATGATGAGTTGGCAAACGATTCATGTTCGCGGGCGATCTTGAAGCAAACAGATTTAACGCCATTCGAGTATGATTCAGGGAATCTGACACCCAGTTCGTTAGCAACCAGGTGGCCACCTCCCTGCAAGGCGTTACCCAGTGATGATGACGCAAAGCAGAGGAATTCGAACGGACAGAGGAAAGCAAACCAAAAGGCCGGGAAGTAGAAACGAGCAGTCAAAGAGCAGACTAGCTTTAAAGCCATGAACTGACAGAAGCATAAAAACAGAGCGGGCAACACACAGATATGCAGAAAGCCAATAGCAGAGAAAATAGAGTAGAAGCAGAGCTGACCTGAAAGCGGCATCGAGCCAGACAAAGCCAGAGAGAGTCAAAGAGTCTGTGTACTCCATTGAAGGCTTGAGAGGTTCAAGCAAGCTCCTCGGCATACGCCTGTCATACTACTGTGACCCTCAGAGGTCGAGTTCGTAAGGAGAGTCTGTGCACTCCATTCCTACTGACTTCATTCTGTTAGTGAGACTCGAATCAAGCTCAATGTTGTAAAAACTCTGCTTGAAAACATAATAGAGAGGCCACCACTGAAAGGCTAGACCAAGAGACGTAGCCCAGGAGCATTGGGTGAACTCCTTATTAAACTTGTTTTGTTTACATGTTTAACTGTTTTTTTTTCTCTGATTGCCTCAGTGTTTATGTATTCTAGCAATCTTATCGATCCATTGCATAAGTAACATAGGCATTTCCATGCACGTGAGTCTGTAATACCTTTCACTCTTTATCCTGGATAAATTCCAGATCAGATCCAGTAGCCGATGCGCAGAGGCTGACGCGGGGCCAACAGGGCCACATAGAGGCAGCACAGAGGGTGAGAGAGAACGCCGAAAATCTAGCAGCAGAGTCAGTTTCAACAGCTGGAAGCCGAGGTGTGAGTCCGGGAGGCTAACAACAGTGACTCTGCTCTGCAGATCGATTCCCCAACTGGGTGACGTAGTGCCTAGGAGAGTTGACGTTGGGACAACGTAGAGGCAGCGCAGGGCCTACTAGGCGCACCTCATCCAGCGACCGGATCAGCCGGGACTTTTTCTCAACGATTCTGTGAGGTAATCTGACAAGGCTTCTACCAATGTTTCTCTCTGTAACTAAATAACCCTGTGAGGTATTCAGAGATGTATTCAAAATTTGCTACTGCTTAATAATAATAAACCCTCGGAGCTATTGCATCGATTTGTTGACCTAGGTTGTCATTGATGTCAATATGGCAATATCCTAGATACTAATATGGCAATATTCTAGATACTAGAAGCCAAGGGGAAGCCGAGCAGATCCATGGAGAGACAGGAGCAAGGCCATCAAGATAGCCAAGCCATAAGCAAGAGGAGTTACCAAAGGAGGCAGATCAAAGCATATCATAGGATATCAGAGCAAGAGAGGCGTTCATATATGGAAGGTCTTTGAAAGACATTGCAAAGCCAAAGGAGCCACATTGGAGCAAGAGGAGCTACAGGAGGAGCCATATATATATGTAATACATATATGCCAAAACTGAGTTCTCAGAGCTACAGGAGCAAACAGAGTGAGCATAACAGAGCATATATATATGCCATATATATGCCAAAGAAGAGGAGCAAACAGAACAAACGGAGGAGCTATATATATATATATATATATATATATATATGCCAAAACAGAGCCATCAGAGGAAGCAGATTACACAATCAGGAGCTATTAGAGGCCAAAACCCATCTATATATGCATTAACAGTTATCGAAGCAACAATGCCAAAGGAATGACTATCAGAGGAGTACAGCTATCGCATATGCCAAGAGTAAGGTGCATAAGCGGAGAAGCATATAAACAGAATTAAAACAGCGGAGTAATATATATGTAAACAAAGTTAAAGGAGCGGAGTATATTGATGCGATAATACATGGACCCGCATCCACCTATCACAATGTTCAAAAGGGTTGTCACCCCCGAAACCCTCCGGTTGCGATAATATATGCACGGACCCATGGTACCATTGCTATACGCTGCAATTAATATCGCGTCGGGATTATGTATTGCAAGTGGTTAAGGCGCTGCCACATTAAAACCTTCGATTGCGATAAAATATGTGGACCCGCTACGACATTGTAATATGACTTAATATATTATCACATTCGTCGCATATCGCAAGTCGTAAAGCCTTGCCACATTGGAAGCGCTGACTGCGATAAGGCTGTGGACCCGACATGTATATTAACTATGGTTTAATACCATATCACATCCAGTCCATCGGAGCAGGGGAATCAGCCATCGGCTATGCAATAGGGCATGACTTATTAAAGACCTTCAGGAATGCGCGATTGCGATTGCGATAGTGACGTGGCATATGGGACCTCCCTGTCAGTACTTCGAAAAAATATAAAAGCCGAGTTATATATTTTAAATGAGAAAAACTCATAAGTCGGCCCCTCCTCCCAAGGAATGTGTCCTTTGGTGATTTGCAAAACTCATATATATATATATATATATATATATATATAGCTGAGATGCTTCATTCAGTGGATTGATTTCAGGCATCTATATTATGATGAAATAACAGTTCACAACTCGTTGAACTTGAAAAGAAAAAAAGGAATCTCTCTGATATTTGTCGTGCGCGAGCCTTTTGAGGCAAAAATGCAATACAATAACGCTCCCGATAGTTCAGGAGGCCTGAACTATAGTTTAGGAGGTTGAATAAAGCCGATTGCGATTGCGATTGGGACGTGGATGTCCATTAAACTATGCTGACTCTGTGTATGCCTGCCATCATTAAAAAAGGAGGGCGTTGTTACAATTTTTTGAATATGTGTTCTCTATGTATGATTCGGTTCTCGCCATTGAATCAACGTCTCAAGAGTGCTGGCGAGCCGGAAGAGACAGAGGAAACCACAGAGACCAAGGAGGAAGCCAAAGGGCCAGCGAAGAGAGGAAACCAGGAGACAGAGGCATGGGAAACAAATAAAACAGGTAAAACAAAGAACAGGAACTTTGTTGAACGTTGTTGAACATTTTGTGGAAATAAGCTGGAGGAGACAGAGGCAGCGAGAGGATCCAACAAAACAAAAAGAGGGTCGAAGGGCCAACAGGATAGCAGACAGTCGTAGGGAAGAAGTAGCCAACAGAGAACATAAGCTTGAACAAGAAGTTGTTCTTTATGCAGAGCTTAGTGCAGCTAACAGTAGACTGACTAAAGCTGTATGAAGACATTATCAGAGAGCATGAAGGCTATTGGAGACTATGTATGGGCAGTGTGCAGAATTGTAAAGAGTTCTTCATAAGAAGACTGGTTGTCATTGATACTGTAGCTTGGAGACTACAGTGAAGCCGTAAACATTCAGGACTCAGCAGAGAAGATTTCTGAGATCAAAAGATTACTATCAAACATGCCTTGACAAGATTGGGTTGGAACCCTTGGGGTTGGTGCCTCAGAAGTGAGAAGGATTGGAGTCCTTGGGGCTAATGCCTCAGAAATAAGAAGGATAGGAGTCCTTTGGGATTGGTGCCTCTGAAGTAGGAAGGATAGGTGTCCTTGGCACTGGTGTCTCAGGAAATGGAAGGATTGAAGTCCTTGGGAGTTGGTGCTCCTAAGTCTAAGATTGGTGTCTTGGCGAAATAGAGTTGGACCTCTGGAGGTTGGAGCCTTACAAAAGTCAAAGTTGGTGCTTGGCAACTGATTGCAACCATCTATATATTGTATCTATTCCACTGCACAGTTTATATTAATAAAAGCACTTATTCTTGTCGTTCATCTTGTGTTCTAAATATATATGTTTTAACTAGTAAAACAATAGTCAGAAAAAGAAATACTGATTCACCCCCCCACCCCCCTCAGTATTTCCAACACGGTTTTCCTGCATTGGGTTTTTCCAAGGACATTTGTCCAAAAATAACAGTGTCCTATGTGTTTGTATTTCCTTGCTCAGTTTCTATGTTTCAAAATCATATTTAATTTGGTGTAGGTTGCTTCAGTAATTTACTTCAATATTTCAAGAAGAAATCTTAAATAAGTTTGTACTGTAATATATAATCTAGGTAAAGTAGATTCAGCGGGTTGCAATAGGATTGCGGAGATTGTTTTATCTAGGAATTTTCACATGAGGGAGCAAACATCCAAGTAGTGTGAATTTCCCAGTGCACAATGATTTAGTGAGGGACGAATTCGAGCCAGTGGAGGAGCATCAGTGATTGTGGGCGCAGAAGCTAAGTGATCTGGAGAGTCTTCCAGTATCTCTTTAGTGCCAGCTTGGCAAGAGAGGAGATCAAAAATATTCTGCAGAGAGGTCGAATATCCAGTGCAAGTAGCCAAAAACCCGAGTGCAAGTGCCAGGAAGGGAGTCGTTTCGATTGTAGGGGGTCGACAGATCACCCCGAAAATAGAGCAAGCCATTTCTAAAGGCAAAGTGAGGTTGGACAACGTAGTTCGAGTTGAGTAGCCGGTCATATGAATTTCCCAGGCCACTAGTGCGAATTTCAAGCAGGCCGTGTTGCCAGAAAGCTTAGTCGAGTAGGCCAAAGGGAGGTCGAACAGTGGCAGAAGTGAGATAATTTCTCCAAATTATTTTTGCCAGTATATTTTCCGAAGGATTGCCGGTAACGCATTCAGATTATTGTACTCATATTTACTACTACAGAATAATAAAATAAACTCTCATCTGTTGCACCATTTTTCCCTTCGGGGTTTTTCCAGGGACATTAGTCCAAAATAACTATGTCAATTGTGTGCATGATTTTCTTAGTTCCAGTTTAATTTTACGCAGTGTATTTATTTTATTGCGAAGATTGCAGTAGTGAGCTATTCATTATTTGTCGTTAAATTAATTAACAGAAGACAAACAAACTGCATCAGTTAGAAGATTAGTTTCCCATTATTGCAATCATGGATTTTTCACAACCATGTGTATTCATTGTTGCAATGCACCTTCCACATGTGAACATATTTCTACCATGTGTTTTTTATTTAACACATTATTCCTCTATGTCTCTACGGTTCTTCGAGACTTGGTTTGACAGCAACCATTTGTTATATCAGCGGAGGTCCAGTGTTCTGCATCTGTCATGTGCATGTCTCTATTAAGATTATGGCATACTGTCCTTTTTCTATGGGCCCTAATTTGTGACCTCTCCTAAATAAGCTGGGGAAATTCCACATCAACATCATGAACCTTCATTGAGTCATGGGAACCATGCTTCCCTATTTTAACTAAAATGACCAGAATAGGTTAATGAGAATTGAAAGTACAGAAAGTCATAATGCTAGTGTGTAAGTCTCGAAGACAACTCTTAAGCGCAAAAATATTAGCAATCGAGGATAAAAACTACAAACAAAACACAGGAGGAAAACCCTAGAGAAGAAATAAAATTAGAAAAGTTGCCACGCAAGATAGGTTAAATTTATTAATGCCCACAAATGACCAAAAAACAGGTGACTGGAACTCAACAGTATATCAATAGTGATAAGTATCAGGAGTGCAAAAGTGCTACTAAAAGCTAAAAAAGTGAGAAAACAATTTTTGTTATAACAACAGTAAAAACAAAAGCAAATGAGAGATTCAAACATTCATATCACCAAAATTAAGGACAGAAGGAAAAGAAACAATGGCACCACCTATATTCTGGAGCACAGGCTTGATTGGATCGATGGGTTCTTCCAAACTGTTGAATTGCACGATCAGCACTCCATGGTAACTCAAGGGTTATGTGTACTCTCCGCTTCTGACATTACCATTACATAAAACCAAGATTGAGTTTTTCAGCTACACAAACAACTTCAAGCGTCAGCAAAAATATCACCATATAATTTCAAAGTCAAAACACCTGATTTTTTGCCCGCCTGTCAGCTTGCAAAGATACTCCAGCAGAACCTGCTTCAGAAATCACTGCAACTAGTTTTTTTCCATCCATAAAAAGTTGTTTCTCGTGCATATTCACCATCTCCATGGAAACATCTTTTCTGAAATAACAATCACACTCTCTGAATACCACCTCATTCCTTGGATAGCAGTTTACTCCAAATTCTAGGAAGTATATAACATGAAACAAAATCAAACTCACGTGTTCCGTGCTTGATAGACAACACCTTTTCCACTTGAAGCACGGACAAGCATTCCACGCCTGCCAGTCATCTCTGCAACACGATCGGGACCACCAATCTGCACAAATAACAGCATAGGATAACTTTTCATACATACAGCAATGCTTAGTAACAAATATACCTAAGTTGTGCAAAACGCCGAAATGTTTTGGAGTTTCCCAAACGGGTACGTTTAGAAACATCACCTCCCAAAAATGGAAATGTTGGCCGAAAGTCAGCGGAAACGTCATATATGTATATATAAAATATATATATAATTAAATAAGTGAATAACACATTATCTTGCAAGAAAAAAGGGAATTAGACCCATAGATGACAATTTAGAAGGAAAAATAAGTCTATATTAAGTTTTAACTCTAATAGATGATTACATGATGGTCAAGTTTTGGCCGAGTTTCGGCCAACTTTCAGAGTTTCAGATACGGGTACGGCCCGAAACATCAGGTTCCTTGAAGTTTCGTGCAACATAGAACTATACCTACCACAATCTATGAGCTCTGACTTCATTATTTAGTGGTATGATAAACTGCTTCACACACCTAATGTCTTATTTTGGTAAAACAAGCTCTAATCTCACATTATGAATGTAAATTTCCAGCACATTTCAGAATTTGAAAAGAAGAATAACCGATCAGTTGCGTTAAGCCATAGCTATTAGGAGTGAGACAAAAAGTAAGTGCAAAGCAGGAAGTGGCACATAAAGTGCCAACTTCAAAAGACATCAAGACTCAAGAGTAAAGAATTCCAGGAGCATCTTTTATATCATACATATTTTTATATAGTTTGATGCATATATATTCAAAAAATGTGTGCAGAATGGTGAATTAGTTCCAGAAAATATGAAAACATAGATCTTTGTAGTAGACTAGTGATAATCATTAAAGCATCAATCATCTAGCTGACAAATAACATCGAAGATCTAACAGTTATAGTGTACAGTATTTTCTACAAATGATCAACCTTCAAGTTTCAAGTTTCAACAGAAAATATTTATCACCGGCAAACTGTAAAGATACCTTCAACCATGAAATGAAATATGGAGTCATGACCAAAGACTTGTAATATGCAATCAAGAACTCAAACTTCAACGATAATATAATGTTTACAAACTATGCCATAATAAAAGGCAAATAATTCTAATTTCCAGAATCTAGATTCTAAATTCACATTGCCAATCCAAATATCCAGCACAGATCCAAATTTCAAATGAAGACTAGCTGATCAGTTAAGCTAAACCATAGCTATAGGGAGCGAAACAAAAAAAGAGTGCAAAGCAGGAAGTGGGAGCATGAAGTGCTAATTTCCAAAAGATTTAGCGAGCAAGGCCTTCTAGAACCATATATATTTTTATATGGTTTCATGCATATATATTTAAAAATGCATCCACAATGGTGAATTAGCTGCAGAAAATATTAAAACATAGATCATTGTAGTAAGACTATTGATAGTGATTAACGCATCCACCATTTAGTAGACAAATAATGTTAAATATCTAGCAGCAATAACTTACAATATTTGTCATTGTTACCCATCCATATACATGGTTAACCCTAGGAGAATTTTTTTCTACCACATTGTAGCATGCCATCTAGCAGCCCTACTACCACAGATAGCCAGCCTCAGATGACTCTTTCACTTTCAAAAACAAGAAGCAAAATCACTGTTTACAGCCATATATCAAGGGCATAATTAACGGTAACCATTCTCCTAATAGGTAAGGGCTGTCTTACACTCAATTTAGGCATTTACAAGGTTTATTTCACTATTTTATTCAGTGTTGTGATTGCTGGTTTGCAATTTGCTGCTATGGAATATCATTTTCAATTTTGTAATCATCTGAACTAACTCCCAGACCCCAACATCCAATAAATAGTTATAGGCAATGTACAGCAGCAATAGGCATGATTTCCAAGGCAGATACAGGCACAAAATTTGAGGAAAACAGCAGTGAGATTTGTGAGGGCCTGCGCATGATTTTTGAGGCAGTCTGAACTGCATTAATTGCTATTACAAAGTCCACATTAATTTTTGTCAGAGCAACACGAATTTCAAGGAGGCAGGCACAAAATTCAAGGAAGTCTGACAGGGCATTTACTGCAACATATCAGTACTGCAGACCAGTGTGAAAATCAAGGGAGTGAGCACGATATTCTAGGCAGGTTCTATTGGCAAATTCATGCAACTGGCATGAATTTCAAGGATATTGTCAGACATTAATTTCTAAGCATATTTGGGCACAAAAATTGAGATAGTCAGGCACAGGATTCAAGGAGAACATTCCCACACGAAAATCAAGGAAATATGAGCACGATTTCCTATGAGACAAGTTTGCATGAATTGTTGTAATAATTTCTCTATCAAAAATAAGAATCTCTCTCTCTCTCTCTCTCACTGGTTGTCCCTTTGAGGATTTTCCAAGGTCACTAGACCAAAAATCTCGTGTCAAAAATTGTGTGATTGCTTGTATTATTCTCAGTAAAAGTCAAAAGTAGAGTAGGCTCGTGTTTCAAAGCTTGAAAATATTCATGTTTATGACAGTAGCACAAAACATGGGGGTTGGGCATTAAACTTGATGTGATTTCACAAAACCTGAAATTGAGTTGGGTCTAAACCAATTTTCTACAGGAAGAAGGGAATTTTGGGATGAATTTGTGCATAGCACGATATTATTAAGAATTGAGTATCTTGATGTTTTGTTCAAATACTTTTCTCTTGCTATGGTTAAAGATGCATCTAGATGGTTAGAAAGCTTACGTGATAATAGCATCAACTCCATCCAAGATTGCATGATACTTTCATTAATAGATGGAGTTGTAAGAAAGATGTTATATTTCTATTAAAAGCCTTGACTATCATTAAGAGAAAGAAAAATAAAACTCTTTATAAATTTAATCAAATATTTCTATTAAAAGCCTTGACTAGCATTAAGAGAAAGAAAAATAAAACTCTTCATAAATTTAATCAAATATTTGATAAGCTTGTGCAGGAAATTCCTCAAACTCATTCGCCTACAAATCAAGCTACTTTCACTTATTATCTAAATACTTTTCAAGGGACATTTGGATTCTTAAATCAGTCAAAGCCAAATTCTCTAGTCGAGGCCAAGGCAAATGCAAAATAAGTCGATGACAATTTGAGATTAGACAGCATCCATGATACGTTCACTCCGGGAGGATCTAACATCAAGCAAAAGCCAAAGACATCTGCTCCAGCAACACCTTCAGCAGATCCTATGACTTTCATTGCAGAAGAGTTAAAGAAGATGCAATTAAAGATAGATTGATATCGGGCAAATGCGACAAGACATAACTGTGAAGTTGGAAAGTGGTCAGCAATCACAAATGTACAATTTCCAAAGCGTATGTACTGTTAGAAATGTTAGTTTTGGTAGCATCGGAAGTGCTCTAGCCTTGAAAATTGGTGGAGAGACTAAGGCACATGAGTTCTAAAGAACCCAGAAACCATTTGGTGAAATTCCACCGGGATTGTATTTTATTAGAATAATTAATATTTTTAATGGAGTTCCTAAGTCTAAACTTAGGGAAATTAAAATACTAATGGTATTAATCAAAATATGGATGAGAATGATCTAGAAGGCGGATCAAATCATGCTTTAATCTTAGCTGTTGATTAGAGACTTAATCCCGGCCGTTGAAGACTCAACAAGAAAAGTATAAAATGCCGCTTGGGGTTCATTTGGAAATACACAGGGATTGAGGAAATCGATTTTCTGAGGTAAGAAGTTCTCAGGAGGAAAATCGATTGGGAAGATCTTGCAGCTGAGGGGCAGAGAGAATCTGGGAGAAGGACTTTCCGAAAATACAGAGCAGAGAGGCAGAAAGAGCTTGCAAAGAGGCAGCAGTAGCCGGGAGCGCTGACGTTGGGCCAAGTTGGGCCCACGCAGTCCTAACACAGAGCCAGAAGGGCCAGCGCAGACCAGAAAAGTTGCCTGTCACGCAGAATCCAGAATTGTCGGAACAGACGGGAACTGTTAGGAACTTTCGGAACTACCGAGAACTGTCGGAACAATTGGGAGAGCTGACGCAAAGGACGGAGAAGGTGATGCAGGGCTGACGCGGAGCCTAAAACGTTGACGCAGGGCCAGCGCAGAAATAGTTGGGGTTAGCCAGTCCTGTGCCAGATCAACCAGAATTCTGCAGGGTGAAGTGAGGTAAAACTCACTCAAATTTTTTGCCAGTCTTCTCTGTAAAGGATTGCTAGATGACCATCCTGGATTGTATTCAGATATTTACTGCCAATAATAAAAATCCTCAGATCTGTTGCGCCAGTTTTCCCACATTGGGTTTTTCCGGCGACGATTGTCCAAAAAACAGTGTATCAATGTGATTGTTCATATGTTGATGTTTCTCTTGTCGTTTAATTTTCAATTCTAGTTTGTGAAGTCTGCAATTGAATGTATTTTGGTATCTACTGAAGCATTGGTAAATAACTTATCGTAAATAACTAGGAGAAATTTTCACATGGTATCAGAGCAAGGTTCAGGCAATATGGAAGCAAAGAAAAAGGGCATGGAGAAGAGTAGGATCAAAATATTTCTGAATTAACTTCTAGGCTGGAAGAGAAGGTTTCTTGCCTATAGGGTTTTGCATCAACCAAGGATTGGTACATTGATAGTAGGGCTTTAGCTCATATGACTGGAGAACGAGAATATTTCTCGAGTTGTCAGGAGGAAAAAATGAACTTTCAAATCACAATGGGTAACAGGACAAAGTGCACCCCAGTAGGAAAAGGAACCGCTATATTCCAGACAGCAGCAAGAGATAGTCTTCGGGCCACGAATGTACTGCATGTGCCAGGTATGGGAATTTGATTTTTGTCTCTCAATTACAAGATAAGGGATATGATGTATACTTCATTGGTAATAGAGTATATTTCAAGCATCCAAGGTGGAAAAAGAGGGCCTAGATTGGAACTTGAAGCAACAGATTATACAAGTTTCAACTCGAGTCTCCTATGGCACTAATAAGCAGTAATGTCGATGGAGAAAAAGAATTAAATGTGTTGTGGCATAGAAGGATGGACACTCACATCATGGGGCGTTATGGATGCTCAAGGAAACTGTTCCGGGAGTTCCAGTGCTTACTACCAAGCACGATGATACATGCAAAGTTTGTGTGCTAGGTAAGTATGCCAAAGCAGCATATTCCAAAAGCAACAATAGAGCTAAGAGTGTATTGGGGTTAATACACTCAGACATTTGTGGTCTGATGTCTACAAGGGCCATAAGTGGCACTGAGTATTTTGTTACCTTCATCGATGACCGTTCCAAGAAAACTTGGATCTATTTTTTAGAACCAAGGATGAGATCTTCAATCGGTTTAAAGAGTTTAAGGCTCTAGTAGAAAACCTGACAGGAAGGAAGATCAAGATATTGCACTCAGACACTGGCGCCGAATACACGGATAAGAATTTCACTGATTTTGTGCAAGAGAAGGGATCCGAAGAGAATGGACAGCACCCTATAATCCAGAACAGAATGGAGTCGCAAAAAGGAAGAACAGAACTATTGTTGGAGCAACAAAGGCGATGTTATATGATCAGAATCTACCCAAGTTTTTATGGGCAAAAGCGTGCAGCACCATTGTACACATTCAGAACAAGACTCCTCACAGGGCTTTAGGAAAGAAGACACCAGAGGGAGTTTTAACGAGAAAGAAGCCAGAACTAAGTCACCTCAGGATATTTGAAAGTGTAGCTTATTTCCATATTCCAAAAGAGAAGCAGAGCAAGTTAGAGTAGACTACCGAAGTTGGGTATCTGCTAGGTTACAGGGGGACTTCAAAGGCGTATCGGATCTACATTTTGAGCAGCAGAAAGATTGTAGTAAGGCGGGATGTGAAATTCATGGAAGACAGAGCCTTCAGGAAATCTCGTGAGATGCCATTTTAAGAACAGGATGAGGATGCTCCTCTAGTCCAGCAATAGGGATCAGATCTGGCAAGACGACAAGCATCTGGTTCAAGCACGGTAACCGGTACTAGCATCTCCTCAAGAGAAGAGGAGCTAGGAGTGTCACAACAGCTACAGGAAGAGGAACAGAGGGAACATCCCACCACCAGTTGAACAACTAGCCGAGAAGTACGACAGACTCTAACGGATGCAGAGGAAATCGTTGGAGCTCCTAGAGCCGAGAAAAGGCAGCGTAGACAACCTAACATGTACCAAGCATTGGTAGCTCAAGTCGAAGAACCCGCTAGTTTTCAAAAAGTCATACAACACTAGGTATGGGTGGATGCCATGGTAGAAGAGTACAGTTCTATCATGACAAATGATGTCTGGGAAATTGTACCAAGACTAGAGACCATATTAGTTGTAGGTTCGACATGGATCTATAAGATCAAGTACGCTGTAGAGGGCAACGTAGATAAGTACAAGGCTAGGTTTGTCGCAAAAGGATATGCGCAAAAGGAAGGAATAGACTAAGTGGAAACCTTTGCCCCAATAACTCGATATACCTCTATCAGATCCATTATATCCCTTGCAGCATAAATGGGATGGAAGATTCACCAAATGGATGTCAAGACAGCGTTCTTCAATAGGGTGATAGAAGAAGAGGTAAATATCGAACAGCAAGAAGGTTTCAAACACACATGAAAAGAGAACTCATGTGCGCAAGTTGAAGAAAGCCTTGTATGGGCTAAAATAAGCACCCAGATCTTGGTATGGTCGAATTGATAGCTACTTACAGCAAGTGGGATTCAACAAGAGCGATGTCAATCCCAATCTTTATTATCTCCTGGTAGAAGGTGAGTCGTTGATTCTGGTATTGTATTTGGATGATCTATTTTTTACAGGATCATCCAAACTCATAGAGGATTGTAAGAAGAACCTAGAAACTAAGTTTGATATGAAGGATTTGGGGCTAATGCACTATTTTCTAGGATTCGAAGTTTGGCAGCAGGATGGTGAGATCTTCCTTGGCCAAGGAAGATATGCATCAAAAATTCTGAAAGATTCCGAATTCAAGATTGTCGACCTATGGCTACGCCTATGATTACCAATTGGAAGAAAATATATGCTTCGGGAGACAATGAAGTGGACCCCACCTTATACAGACAACGCATTGGGTCAATTATGTATCTAGTAAACACCAGGCCAAAATTGTGTTATGCTGTCAACACCCTTAGTCAGCTCATGGTGGAACCAAAAAGGGCGCAATGGGCAGCAGCAAAGCACATTATCAAGTATGTGCGTGGAACAGTAAATTTTGGATTATGGTACACCAAGGGCAATGATATCGAATTGAGTTGATTCACTGATGCATATTGGGCAGGAAGTTCAGTAGACAAGAAAAGTACCACTGGGTATTGCTTCGGTATTGGATCTAGGATGACCTCATGGTGCAGTAAGAAGTAGAAGTCTGTAGCTTTGAGCTCTGTTGAAGCTAAGTATATGGCAGCTATGTGGCTTAGGAAACTACTAATAAATCTATTCAGGAGAAGGATGAAAGCGACAAGGATCTTCTATAATAACCAGAGTTGTATTAAGCTCTCTGAAAATCCAATATTTCATGATCGATCCAAACACATCGATATTCAGTGTCACTTTATCAAATACTTTGTTCAACGTGGAGCAGTACAGTTGGAGTACACTGTCATAACAAATCAAGTGGCAGGCATACTCACGAAGGCTCTAGAAAGAGCGAAGTTTGTTCAATTTCGGGAATAGACGGGTATGTTGGAAAATACCTTTCAAGAGAATGATGTTGCGGTTGAGAGGGAGTTGTAGTACACATGCAACAGTTGCAGTGGCAGTGTCATGCGCAGCAGTACAGTCGCAGCAGTAGCACAGTGTTGGTGGCAGCAACAGTGCAGAAAGGAGGTGCTTCAGAAACAGAGCAACATGAAGGTGGACATTGTTGCTAGAGCACTTTCCTCGCTAAGAGGGAGTGTCAGTTTTTGGTAGCACGCCTTGAAAATTGGTGGAGAGGCTAAGGCACATGAGTTCTAAAGAACCCATAAATCGTTTGGTGAAATTCCACCCGGATTGTATTTTATTAAAATAATTAATATTTTTAATGGAGTTCCTAAGTCTAAACTTAGGGAAATTAAAATATTAATGGGTATTAATCAAAATATGGGTGAGAATAATCTGGAAGGCGAATCAAGTCATGTTTTAATCTTAGCCATTGATTAGAATCTTAATCTCATGGAGGCTTGGGGTTCATTTGGAAATACACGAAGAGATTGAGGAAATTGATTTTCTGAGATGAGAGGTTTTCAGGAGGAAAATCGATTGGGGAGATCTTGCGGCTAAGGAGCAAAGAGAATTAGAGAGAAGAACCTTTAGGAAAATACAGAATAGAGACGCAGAGGGAGCTTGCAAAGAGGCAGTGCAGTAGCCGAGAGAGCTAACGCTGGGCAAGTGTGGGCCCACACAGTTCTAACGCAAAGCCAGAAGGGCTAGTGCAGAGCAAAAAGATGCATGTCACGCAAAATCCAGAACAGTTAGAACTGCCGGGAACTGTCGGAATTGCCCGGAATTGCCAAAACAATCAGGAACTACCGAAACGGCCAGGACCGCTAATGCAAAGGGCAGAGAAGATGATGCAGGGCTCACGCAAAGGCTGAAATGCGTACAGTTAGAACTGTCGGGAACTGTCGGAATTTCCCGGAACTACCAAAACAATCAGGGACTACCGAAACAGCCAGGACAGCTAATGCAAAGGGCAGAGAAGATGATGCAGGGCTCACGCAAAGCCTGAAACGCTGACGCAAGGCCTACACAGGGCCAGCGCAGAAATAGCCGAGGTTAGCCAATCTTGTGCCTGATCAACCAGAATTCTGCGGGGTGAAGTGAGGTAAAACTCACTCAAATTTTCCGCGAGTATTTTCTCTGTAAAGGATCGCTAGATGAGCATCCTAGATTGTATTCAGATATTTACTACCAATAATAAGAATCTTCAAATCTGCTGCACCGATTTTCCCACATTGGGTTTTTCCGGGGACGATTGTCCAATAACAACTATGTCAATGTGATTGTTCATATGTTGATGTTTCTCTTGCCGTTTAATTTTTAGTTCTAGTTTGTGAAGCTTGCAGCTGAATTTATTTTGGTATTTATTGAAATATTGGTAAATAACTTATCATAAATAAGCAGGAGAAATAAATCAATTATTCCAACAAATTTTCACAAGAAAATCATAAACGCAGAAAGATTTTCTTATGTTGATAATTACTTGTGATATTCCTATATTCTTATTAACTTTATTTATGTTCTTCTTTTATCTTATGCTAAGGTGACAATGGTAGCACTCGTGCGTTAACATTGTTTAGATCACCTAGTGAGGCTTCGCACTAATTAATATATTTTGTTGTAATGGTCATCAAATCATCAACAATAACAACAACCTTGAAGTTTCAATAGATAATATTTTGCCATCAACATGTTAGGAAATCAGAAAGGCAAAAAGATGTTCTTATATAGATAATTACTTATGATTCTTTTATTTTTTACGTTATTCTTTTATCTTTTAGTTCATCAAGCAATTACCAAAACAATAACACAAGGACAACAAATGTAGTCAGGCAGCCAAGGCAAAACCTTTATCTAGGAGAAAACCCGGTCAATAATTCTTCCTTCAATAGTTTCTCGAGATAATCCAAGACTCTAGACCCAGACAGAGATTCCCTCCACATCAAGTCAGCCCTCAATCCTTCTTTCAAATGACAACCCTTCACAAGCAACTTTGACCTGCCATAATCAGTTGTAGCGTCGACCACACTTTGGGAACTTTGATCTCCCTTGATACACCTCGGAATTGAGTGAGATTTGTCCCAAAATTTCAAGAGTCCTTCTATCTTCCTCCAGAAACTCGTACTTCTTTCCAACCCTTCAACAATTTTGCACATTTCCAACTTCCAGCTTCAGAGATCGAACCATGTGAGATAGAAATGAAATGCTCCAAATGAATTCGAACTCCTTGTATTTATAGCCTTTATGTGAGGTCAAATTACTTGTCTTTTAGGCCGACTTGATCTTCATCAAGCCAACTTGGCGAGGAGACTAAATTAAATTTTGACTCGAAAATAATTCTTTTTACATGATCTGAAAGCCCAAAAAGGGTTTCTTTAAATGTACAATGACTCTAATGACTCAGAATAAATCCTAGAGGCCCTCAATGGGGACTTTGACCTAAAACATGATGACCCGAGCATGAAACTCGTGCTTTAATAAGTCATAATAATCATAATAATATTATTTTCTACATTCTTTTGATAAGTACATCTCAAATACATTTATGAATACTGAACCTAGTTACAAATTTCAACACAACAAACTATAAGAGAAAACATCAACCATGAAATGGAATATGGGATCATGACCAAAGATTTGTAACATGCAATCAACATCTAAATCTTCAACCTCAGTGTAATGTTTACAAAATACACCATAATAAAGGAAATTTTAATTTCTTGAATCTCAATTTTAAACTCAAAAAGACAAATAAATATACTATCCACTAGGGTTTCTTAAGGCTTTTGACATAAGCAATTTCTAGTTTCTTCTCCCATCATCTAGTACCAACAAGAATCATTCTAAGCACATGGGGAATCTGATGTCGGGCTAATACTGGTTGTGCCAATATGCCCCAATTTAGCCCAAAAGGCACTTCCTTCAAACCAACTTCAGGGAGATAAACCCCTTCCCAAAGCAAAGTTTAAAACTAAGTGAGAGGAGCCATAAGGGTATGATGGACCCTTCCTATAAACCATCAAACCCAAGCCTTTTCTATATATATGTGCGGCCCAACATAAATAGAACCATTGTGGCCTCGATTCTTTACAACATCTGTGTGGCCAGTTGCACAGTTTTTGTCAAGTTCCAAGGAAGAGGAAGTACCAACTTTTTCAACAAGATCGGATCATCTATCAGCAGTTTACGTAAACCTATTCTACAAGTTATGTAATGTAAATGATGCTAGTAGGATCATGAATGTATGTAACAACTTAGGTAACCCTATTATTTTGGTGAGAGTTTCATCCTAGGAGGTTTTTCATCTCACTGATTCATCTGTGTTTCTAAACACGAATGGTCAGCAGAGTTTCTCCCTACAACCTCACCCCAAAGCTAGGGTGGAATTCTTCATCAAAGTCTTAAGTGAGTCCTAGCGTTCTAGTCGATATTAAAATTTGGGTACCAGAGGACAAGTGGTTCCCTAAGGCTTTGATCTTTGGCCTAATGAAAAGTGTCCAAATTTATTTGTACTTTTCTCTTAAAGTGACTTTAAAAGTGGTAAAGTCAATTTAATTTAAAAGTGACTTTATCAGTGATAAAGTTACATTCCAATTTAAAGGTGACTTTATTAAAGTCAATGAAGAATTAGAAAGTGAAAAAGTGACTATGGAAATCAAAGGCTAAGTGGGTCTTTATTTAAGTGGGTGAGTTAAAAAAATAGAAAGTGACAATTAAATGCACATTTACTCTCATTCCTAGATCTAAATGAATCTCAGCCATTAGATCTTAGGGTAACCCAAAAGGTCATTTAGAGAGTAAAAGGAGAAGAGGAGAAAAAAATCAATTCATTCTTTCATGAGCATTTGAAAAAAAGAAAAGAGAGAGCAAGGAGAAAATTTCGGAGCAGTGAGGAAGTGAAGGAGAGCAGCAAGAAGATATTTCAGCAAATCTGGGCAGTAGCATTTATTGGCACGCATCCCAAGGCAAAATTGTATAGCAGGAGAAAGGCACAAAAATCCACGAAGAGGGGTAGCAGCAAGGGCATGAATTTCGAGGCAGATTTGGGCACGATTTTCGAGGCAATCGTATTGTTGAAATCTGTATCGAGACGGAGTTCAAGCACGTTAATCGAGATAAGTTGCAATTTGTGGTTGCTAGAATTTTTACTGTGTATTTCAGTTTCTCTGTAAAAGAATTTTCAAAAATAAAGAAGAGCTCTCAAACTGGTTTTCCCCAAGAGTTGTACAGGGTTTTTCCAAGGTCACATTGACCAAAATCCACTGTGTTATTTTTTGTGTGTGTCTGTCATAATTATGTTGTGTTTTATTTCTGCAATTTCAGCAGTTGTGAAATCTCTAAATTTGTGTTTTAAGAAAATACCGTCATTTCCAGATTTTAGAATTTTTATCATGCTTGGATTTAAAACTAAATGCATGGAGTGATAAGGAAAACTCATAACCGGAGTGGGGGTTGAAATTTCTTCATGGTATCGGAGCTTGGTTGGCTGAAAAGTGTAGTTTGGGACATCATAGTGAAAATTACAGCAAGCTGATTTTTACACAGAAAACGAAAACCTTTACCACAGATTTGAAAATTTCAGTTTGGTAGGACAGTGAAACATGCTTTTGGGTTTGAGAGTTGAAGACAAGTTGGATGGGCAGAACAACTACAGTGCATGGAAGGAGAGAATCCAGAGCATCTTTGAGAAATCAGAAGTCTGAGCATTATGGTAAATACCACACAAAACCCAGTAGTAGTACCTGCTGACCCTGTACAGTTGGCAGAGTTTAACAAAAATAATGCTAAGGCAAAAAGATTGATTCTTGAAGAAATCAAAGATCATGTCATTCCTCATGTGAGAGGAAAGCCTTATGCACATGAGATGTGGAAACCTTGACCAATCTTTATCAGAGCTCAAATGAAAATAGAAAAATGGTCCTAAAGGAGAAAATGAAGGCCATTAAAATGGCTAAGACTGACAGTGCTACAACATACCTCACAAATATCACTTCAGCGAGAGATGAGTTGGCAGCGGTAGGTGAGATCATTTCACCCACTGAGTTGGTGAGGATTGCTTTGAATGGTCTTCCCAAGACTTGGGAGAATTTTGTAGATGGCATTGTTGAACGGGAAGACCTTCCCGATTGGGAGAGGTTGTGGGATGATTGCACTCGGAATGAGATCAAAAAGAATCATCTTAGGGCAGCCACACATGTGGAGGAGGATAACAATGTGTCATTGTTAGCAAGAGGCAAGAAGGGTAGAGCAAAGAAGCAAGCTTCAAACAGTGGAGACAAAGGAAAAGGTAAAGGCAAGCAGCAGAACAAGGAGGACTATTCCAAAGTCAAATGTTGGAATTGTCAAAAGTTGGGACTCTATACTGTTGTGTGTCTGAAGAAGAAAAACAAGAAAGGGAGAGACAAACCCATGGCAACTTCTGCAGAGATAGAGAGCTTTGATCAAGAATTTGGGCTCATAGCTTGTGAGGCCACTAGTGCAAGATCACATGCCATACAGGTTCAGAGGGAGTGTGCACTCCCCGCTACTAGCAAAGCTTCTAGCATTTGGTATGTTGACAGTGGTGCTTCCTGCCACATGACAGGAGTCAGAGAGTACTTCTCAGAGCTTTCACAGGA
>APFE031516499.1:34749-45485 GCA_000404065.3 Pinus taeda | reverse complement strand
GCTAAAAATAGTAAGTTGTGCTACAATTAAGGAAACTGAAAATGCTGAGAAAGATAATGGTGGGGGTCCATGTGGACTTGGCAGGTGGCCACCAATATCCACCTGGATCACCTTCCCTTTGAATATTGTGAATACCAAAGATTTGCATGCGTTTGAGCTTGATCAAGACCCTTTTTCTAAATCTTGTGATGATCGTCTTCAAACTGATGAGCCTCAAGAGACCAAGACTGATTCTATACCTTCTGTACATACCCGTATACCTTGTAAAATTCCAAATCGATACAAGCGTCTGATTTTACCTCCTATATCCCATGCTTTCCCTAAAAACCATGACCTATATCTACCAAGATTTGATGGTGACTGTAACAACATCACTGCTGAGATACATGTACTGAATTTTGAGTCTTTTCTTGACCTTTTTGAAGTTGATGAAGAGGATGTCAGTATTAGGATTTTTGCTCTTTCTTTGCAAGGCAAAGTCAAGAGTTGGTTCAAAACCCTGCTTGATGCGAGCATCTCAGATTTCCAGCAGTTCTTCAAAGTTTCCGTCGACAGGTGGATGATCAGACAAAACCCTTTCTTGATTATAGAAGAGTATAACTAACTGAAAAGACTGCCAGGGGAGACAATACAAAATTTTCTGCCATATTTAATCAAGTCAACTTTTCGATGCTGGGTAATATGAGACCTCCTCTTGGATCTGCTCTCTTGCACTATCCATATGCTTTTGATTTGGAAATGGAGTTTCAGATGAGAGAAAGGAACCTTGTGTTAAGAAATTTACTGCATAACATAAATAATTATTGAGAGGAAAAAAAATATAAAAATAACCAGCAGCAACCATAAACACATAAACACACATGTTTATCTGGGAAAACCCCAAATTCGGGGAAAACATGATCATAATGAAATTTCATTATCCTTGGCCAAAACCCTGGCCAATCCAGCCAAGTGAGCCTTCACCGCTCACCTCCAGGCCCTTGCATTACAATGAAGTTCTTCCAGCCTTTTATAGGCTCCATTACATATAATACCACGCACAAAATACCATGGGTGGACAATACAATGTGCCCCAAAACCATCACCATTTAACCTGGTCAACTTTTGACTCTATCCTGACTCAAGTTTACCTAAAAATTCCCCCCTTAAACTTGACTTGGGGTTCCTTGACTTACTCCAACCAAACCTGCTAAGTGAGCCAATCCCGCTCACTCTAGCTCTTACCCCCCTCAGATTTTTTTTACCCAGGGTATTGTTAACCCGACATCCCCCCTATCACCTAGGTCTAACCCATACTTTACTGATGATCATTGAGGGGTACACATGCCTTACTAGGTCTTATAATAGTATGCCCATTTACATGCAATAATTTTGACTTCATTATTATTATTATTTTTATTTTTTTCGCTGCTGCGATTCTGATCCATCCTCTCTCAATTTGATTTGCTCAAAAACTTCTATCAAACCGCTCCAACTGCGAGCCTGACGAGAACCTCGTAGATTCCAGCACCAGTGTCCTCACGTAGTAGAAAACGAACAATTTTTGAAGCCACATGAACAATTTTCTTCTGCTGACCTTCTTTAAATAGCTGCATGAATCCCGAACAATTCGTCAACATGTTCCAAATCGGTAAATATCGCAAATGCACTGCGATCCCTGGCAGTTATGGCACTGTCTTTCGCACATTCTCCTCAAGGTTCTTTCGCGTATGATTGTTCCACCATTATTTTCTAGACCCAGATCTGTAAAAAGGATGCATTGATCTCATCAGGCACTATAAACCCCTGGCATCAAAGATTCTCTTTGAAGCCAATATCTGGCTTTGATACCAGTTATTAAGAAATTTACTGTATAACATAAATAATTACTGAGAGGAAAAAAAAAATATAAAAATAACCAACAAAAACCATAAACACATAAAAACACATGTTTATCTGGGAAAACCCCAAATCCGGGGAAAAACCCGATCATAATGAAATTTCATTATCCTTGGCCAAAACCCTGGCCAATCCGGCCAAGTGAGCCTTCACCGCTCACTCCAGCCCTTGCATTACATGAAGTCCTTCCAACCTTTTATGGCTCAATTACATAATACCATGCGCCAGAAACTGGGTGCACAATACCATTGCCCCAAAAACCATCACTGTTTAACTGGTCACTTCGACGTCTATCCGAGTCATTTAACAAAGAACCAAATTAATTACAGAGATGATGAGAGATAATAAAAACCAGCAATACCATAAACAAGAACACATGTTTATCTGGACCCAAAGCTGGGGAAAAAACCCCATCATAATAATGAAATGGCCAAACCTGGGCCAATCCGGCCAAGTGAGCCTTCACGCTCCCTCGAGGCCTTGCATTACAATGAAGTCCTTCCAGCCTTTTATAGGCTCCATGACATATAATACCACGGGCAGAATACCATGGGTGCACAATACCATGTGCCCCAAAACCATCACTGTTTAACCTCCTTTGACTCTATCTGAGTCAAGTTTACTTAACACCTTGCAACGCTTGAAGAGATGCAAAACATTGTAGTAGATGTAGAGGCTCATTTACTGATCAGAAGGGCAAAGTTGAAGGAAGAAGAGATGAAAAACATAGATCAAGAGGAATCGGCATCTTTAGAGGTAAAGCTCAACATTTTGGTAAGTGCAGTGGAAGAGATGATGCAGATGATCACTACAAGGAATGATTATGATGTTCAAGCCCATGGCTTGCTGATTGAAGAAGAACAAGTTGCTGATCCAAAACATTTTGTTTCTTATCCCAATTGTCATAGATCTGATAATGATTGTTTTATAGATCATCTTGGAGAAGATAGAGCTATTGATATGACATGCATGCTTGATTATGTCTTTTATACTGATGATTTGCCTCAGTTTGATCAGTATGATGATGATGATTATGTTCTCCAAACAGAAGCTAATCTTGCAGACAAATTATCAGCAGATAGTTTGTGGGACGAGGAAGCTCACTTTCAATAGTTCGAGTACAATGATCAGCCGTTGCATATCAGCTATGGAAGTGAGGAGGAAAGTGCACCAAATTTTGAAGTAAGTAAAGGATCTTTACCTTTTTGTTTTGCTTCGTTTCAGTTTATCAGAGACAACTTTCATGCAAACAGAAATCAACCGTCGACAAGTCTTGATCTGGACCATCTTGAGGGCATTGAAAACCTTGTTCAAGACTTTTCATATCCAGAGTTGCAGCCTCCGAATGCCATTGATTGTCAAGTTGCAAATGAAGACTTGGAAGCTGGACCATATGATCAAATGATGCAAGATGATTCCGTACCATTTTGTTTTGAATCATCTCAGTTTTTGAAAGGAAAAATGCATAGTATATCTTCAAATGAGCAGCCTGTAGGAAATCATGTAATCTCATCGCAGCCAATAGAAAATGGGTTGCAGCAGTCTTTTCAAGTTTTTCATGATCCAGTAGCTGATGTGTTAGATGATGTCTGCAGTCAAAGTCCTTCTCCATTAGCTAACTGTGAGCCTGAAAAAAGTACCAATACAAACATGATCTGGTAGCCGGTTTCTTTGTCATTTTTAGCAGGAGTCTTGTCACAATGCTCATATGAAAGTTTGCATTCATGGTACGAGGAGAAGAAAAGCAATCCATTGGATGAGCTAAGTCCCAATGCACATGAATTTCAAGATCCTTATGCAGTGTTTTTGGAGTTAGATAGAGAATCCATATCATTCAACAGATCTATTTACAAGTTTTCATGGGAGTTGCCTTTCAGTAGTTCTCTCTTGTTGATCATAAGAAATCACTTGCGGAGAATTCAAACCGCAGCTGGAATACTTACTTGGTTGCGTTGGTTGTTTCATTTCACTTGATCAGATGATGAATGGAACAACTAGAGTAGGTTTTATTGAATAAGCTCCATTTTGAAGCATATTTTCCAATTTGTCAGTTGTGATTTAGTATTGAGTCAATTTCAAGTCAGTTTGTGTCATCAAGTCATCAGTTTTCAGTCATGCATTTTAGTTTGAGTTTTTGACTCCATGCCCAATGGATAAGGCACTGGTATGCTCTCCCAAAGATCTACGGTTCTTGGCACCTCCAAAGAGCTACCATCCCCATTGGAGCCAATGTTAGTGTCAGCCTTTGTAGCCTTCCTCCAGTGATCAAATATGCTCTTACAAAGTGGTCTTAGAGTGTCAAAGTCAATTTTTGTCATTTCAGTGAGTTTTCAAGTAAAATTTGGTCACTAGGTATTAGGTCTAGGGTTTGTGCTCACTCCTTCCAAGTTTTGTAAATGTCAGTCCATGTCACGATTCAATTGAGTGTACCATCATTCAAAGAGTTTTCATCATCATTTCAGGTTCCAATGGGTCATTTTACACCTTGTTCGTGTTTCAGTTGTGCTTGGGTAAGATTCATTTCCCTCTCCTAGGGTTTTGAAGGTAATTTCTCTTGTATGGTCAAATAATCAACAGACCTTTCATCCTGATGCTCATACACCTTCCCCTATCCTTAATGTACCTTATTAAACACTTCTCATCACTGAGAACCACCAAATTCCTCATCTTCCCACAAACCCTAGTTTCTTGCTACAATTTGACAATTTTCTAGGCTAGGTCTGTGTTTTTCCCTTTTGGATCCCTTCCCCTCACTCAATCTTTGAAATTCCAATTTCTTCTATTTCCTAACATCCCTCCCTACTTCCCAAAAGTTCCTCAAGAATTTAGAAGCCCCTTATCCCATTCATTTCCCTTCATTTCTACAAATCCCCTGCGCCACACATTGGGGCAGGTTTTACTAAAATAATGTTTCTGAGAAATAGAAGATGAATTTGACAAAAGTGAGAGACAATTTTTTCTAAAATAGGCCAAGGAATAAAAACCTCCTTCACTTTTTACACAGGTATCATGGTTTTATAGAAATGTAAAAAATAAAATTGCCTCAGGAGGGTTGCTGCACTTTTGGAGTGGCCTTGGGAAAATCAATATTTCGCCTTGCTTGGTTGGCCAAATAACTTACTTGATGAGTGAAATGATATCTAGACAGAGATGGCTTTCCAATGACCTATCCTGTGCTCAATTTGGGGTTGAGGAAGACCTTCACAAGTTGAATACAACAACACTCTACGTTTAGGAAGCCTCATTTTGCACATTTTGACTAGTATTGGGAGATTTGATTTTTGA
The DNA here is from genome assembly GCA_000404065.3 of Pinus taeda. Taxonomy (NCBI): domain Eukaryota; kingdom Viridiplantae; phylum Streptophyta; class Pinopsida; order Pinales; family Pinaceae; genus Pinus; species Pinus taeda. Next base: position 40,322 of record APFE031516499.1, on the reverse strand, counting down.
CAGGGAAAATGACCTCCAAATTGGAAAATTCTAGATGTTCTAGAAATTAGACTCGATAATATTTCCGACAAGCTATCTCGTGCCCAATTTGGACACCGGGAAGGCCTCCAAAACTGGTCTACAAAAAGGAGCTATACACCTAGCAAGGTTTTCCTTTGTTAATTTGCACTGACGCTACGCACCTAGCGGGTGATACGCACCTGGCAGGCGCTACTCATCTGGCAGCCAAGTCCCAAAATGCTCCAAAATCACTCAATTTGCTTCATATCTCTCAGGTTACCTCTTGGAAAATAAGTAATCATGCTTCCAAAGTTGAATTTGAGTGCACACTTGTGTCCTTCATGAGTTTTGCAAGTTTAAAATGAAACCCTAGTTTCTCTTCACTGTTTTCCATTTCATTGTGCCAATTTCATTCCATCACCACAAAAACATCATCAAAACCCATTTTCACTCTTTTATTACCCTAATACACTCCATTTATCCTATTTTCCCATATCCCACTCCCCTAAAGTAACTAATTCCCTCATAAAACCCTAAATCCCTCACTAAACCCTAATCTCCCAAAACTATTCCCTTCTTTCCCCAATTTCATTTCCCAAGAGTAAAATCTCTTCATACTCATCAAAATTTTCCTCTTTCATCCCTCTTTCATCATAATTTTTTCCACCATACCTTCATCTCATCATTTTCCTAAGACAAGCACTATGGAAAGAGACAATGAATATGACTATGAGGAAGAGACATTCAGTGATTGTTCTACGGAGAAACATAAGCAGCAAAGCAAAGGCAAAGAGAAGATGCACGAGAATGATATGATGATAAAAAAGAAAGAAAACAAACAGTTGGAGGATAAGCAAAGCCTAATGGAGCTAGAAATGTTGAAATTGAAGAAGCAAAATGACAAAGAGGACCATGTCACTTTGACTTCCATTGAACAAGAGATAGAGAATGACAAGGAGTCTTGGTTGGAGAAGATGAACATGCACATGGAGAGGTTGTTGGACAAGGCTAACAAGGAGAAGAACATGTTGCAACACATGGCTTACCACTATTTGGTCCGGAACAAAATTTGTAAGACAAGGATAAGGAGCCTAAAGGCTAAGTTAAGAAAAACTTTGAGGAGCAAGAAAGAGCAAGATAAGTTCAAAATCTTGGCTGAATCTTCATTGACCTAGCATAACACATGACATAGATCACTCAAGCCAAACTTCAAGAAATTTGGTGAATTTTTTGACATTTTTGAATTTTTCACGGAAAAAACAGGTTTTTCCGGCAGGTGCGTAGCGCCACTGAAGCTCGCTTTTTATAGGGACCTCAATTTGAAGAAAACTTGGCATTTTTGGATTCCCTATGAAAAGTTATGCATGCGCAAAAATTACTAGGAAATTTTGACAAGTTTTGTACTTCCAAAAGGGCCAAAAACACCCAAAAATTGCCCTCTCTGCCACTTTTTGGCCACACAAGAAGCAGTCTTGGGAGATTGCAATTTTGGAGGGACAAATGGACTCCAAATCAAAAAATTCAAGTTGTTCCAGAAAGTAGACTCATAGGGATTTCCAATGAGCTAGCCTACACCTGATTTGGACCTCGATAATCCCTCCAAAAGTAGCTTGGAAAAAGCACTATGCACAGAAAAATGGCGCTACACACAGAATGAAAAAGTGCCAATTTTTCTCAAAAACTCTGTTTTTCTCCTAGTTTTCTTCTAGTTTGACTTTTTCTCTCTTATCATCAAATTCATGATGTGACATGATGTAAATTGATGTACTATTATGTAAAAATGATAAATATTGACTTGATAAGGTAGATACATCAGTTGCAGGTGGTTTTGAACTGAATGAATCAGTTTCCATGATTTTAGAGGCAAGTTGTTCCACTGCCTATTTTTCAGTTCCTAGTTTAGATCTGGTTGAAATAGCTCCTTAACTCATGGATTCGACCCCTAAAGACTAGCATGGGTGGTTTTTTGACTATATCGTGTACTCTCTTTGTCATTTATCAGGGTTGGACTCTTGTGGATGCATTGAGCACTATTGTACATCACTTCTATAGTTTGGCAAGGAAATAAACCAGGGTTTTGTAGCATTTTGTGGGATTCTTGTGGTAATGTGATTTAGCATTGTTTTCCTCTCAGTTATTCAGTGATCTTATGTTTATGTGTGCCATCATCTCTTTTATTCTTCACAGCTAAATGAATCAAGTGTAAAAGGTAGAATTCATTGATGATTCAGTGCTCTGCCTTGGGGTTTATTTAGTTTTACATGTTTTCTACAATTTGAAGAGGACTCATGACTTTTGCATGCCCTCTCAAGCTCCTCACCAGTATTTAAACTCATCACTACACTCATTTCAAAGTGCTAAAATACTTTCCTACCTCGCCCCACAGAAACCTCTGCAAATCTGTGTTTATTTCCCGAACCCAAAGCTGCCTTCCTCATCTAATCTGGCAGCCAACCATTAAAATCAATCAAAAAACCTTTGAGCACACATACCTAGCCTAAAATTAGTTTTTATATCAGTCATCTCAAACCTTCCTTGATAAATTTTCGTTGAGATTGACAAGGAGAGAGCCCTCTCCCGACCTAGTAGGGCTAGCTACCAGGTTAAGCATGGTTTGATGTTACCCTAGTGCTGCCTTTCTAAGCCTGAGGTAGATTTAGGCCCTAACATAGTTGCGACCATACCGGGAAAGAACAAGTTTGTTTGCTTGTTATTTTTGTTTGCTTTATGAACTACAGACGGAGCCTGAAGTTAGCCAGGTAGCCTTCGAATTGCTCTTGCTTTGTGAATGCATAAGTAGATGAATGTTGCTTCAATTAATCTCCGGTTTAGTTTATGAACTGAACAACTAACTTGTAAATTTTACGTTCCCTAGTAAAATGTATCGAGTTTAGTTCTAATTGTTGATGGTGAATAACGATTAAACACAGTAAGGTGGAAATATTTCACCTGGCGACTCCAAATCAGTTTTAAGATCAGATCCAAGGACTCCATTGCAGGATGAACCTAACCAGCAGAAACATGAAAGGACAACATGGAAAGCTCAGGTATTCAAGTTGTAATTTCATCCAATACATTTTATTCATTGTTATAAATTATTTCTTCTCTTTTCCTGAGAATGTCAAGAAGGATTTGCAAAGTATATTGTATTTGAGAAAATATCCTCGGCCTGCATTTAATTCCTTCCCTTTGAATATTATGAATACCAAAGATTTGCATGCCTTTGATCTTGATCACGACCCTTCTTTTGAATATTTTGATGACTATCTTCAAACTGATGAGCCTCAAGAGACCAAGACTGATTCTACACCTTATGTACATACTCCTATACATTGTAAAATTCCTAATCGATACAAGCCTCTGATTTTACCTCCTATATCCCATGCTTTCCCTAAAAATCATGACCTATATCTACCAAGATTTGATGGTGAACACGAAAACATCACTGCTGAGAGACATGTATTGAATTTTGAGTCTTTTCTTGATCTTATTGAAGTTGATAAAGAAGAAGTTAGTATTAGGCTTTTTGTTCTTTCTTTGCAAGGCAAAGTTAAGAGTTGGTTCAAAACCCTGCCTGATGCAAGCATCTCAGTTTTCCAGTAGTTCGTCAAAGTTCTCCTCGACAGGTGGGTGGTTAGACATAACCCTTTCTGGATTATAGAAGACTATAACCAGTTGAAAAGACTACCAGGGGAGATAGTACAAAAGTTCTCTGCCATATTTAATCAAGTCTACATTTCAATGCCGGTTAATATAAGACCTCCTCCTGGATCCGCTCTCTTGCACTACCCAGAAGCCTTTGATCCGGAAATGGAGTTTCAGCTGAGGGAAAGGAACCTTGCAACACTTGATGAAATGCAAAACAATGCAGTAGATGTAGAGGCTAATCTGTTGATCAGAAGGGCCAAGTTGAAGGAAGAAGAGATGAAAAACATAGATCCAGAGGAATAGACATATTTAGAGGTAAAGCTTGACATTTTGGTAAGTGCAGCGGAAGAGATGATGTAGAAGATCACTATAAGGAATGAGTATGATGTTCAAGATCATGGCTCACTGATTGAAGAAGAACAAGTTGTTCATCGAAAACATCTTCTTTCTTATACCAGTTGTCATAGACCTGATAATGATTGTTTTATAGATCATCTTGGAGAAGAGAGATCTGTTGATATGACATACATTTTTGATGATGTATTTTTTACTGATGATTTGCCTCGGTTTGATCAGTATGATGATGATTATGTTCTCTAAATAGAAGCTAGCCTTGTAGACAAATCAACATCTAGTTTGCAGGAGGAGGAAGTTCACTTTCAGCTTGAATACAGTGATTAAACATTGCAGATCAGCTATGAAAATGAGGAGGAAAGTGTAACAAATTTTCAAGTAAGTGAAGGATATTTGCCTTTTTGTTTTTCTTTGTTTCAGTTCATCAGAGACAACTTTCATGCAATCAGAAATCAACTGTCGACAAGACTTGATCTGGACCATCTTGAGGGCAAAGAAAACCTTGTTCAAGACTTTTCATATCCAGAGTTGTAGCCTCCAAATGCCATTGATTGTCAAGTTGCAAATGAAGATTTGGAAGCTAGACCATATGATCAAATGATGCAAGATGATTCCATACCATTTTGTTTTGAACCATTTTAGTTTTTTAAGGGAAAATTGCATAGTATATCTTCAAATAAGTAGCCTGTAGGAAATCATGTAATCTCATCGGAACCAATAGAAAATGGGTTGCAACAATATTTTCAAGTTTTTCACGATCCAATAGCTGATGTGTTAGATTATGTCTACAGTCACAGTCCTTCTCCATTAGCTACGTGTGAGCTTGAAAAAAGTATTTATACAAACTTGATCCAACAACCGGTTTCTTTGTCATTTTCAATAGGAGTCTCGTCACAAAGCTCAAATGAAAGTTTGTATTCATGGTACGAGGAGAAGAAAAGTAATCCATTGGATGAGATAAGTCATAGTGTGCATGAATTTCAAGACCCTTATGCAGTGTTTTTGGAGGCGGATAGAGTATCCATATTATTTAACAGATCTATTTACAAGTTTTCATGGGAGTTTCCTTTCAGTAGTTCTCTCTTGTTATTCATAAGAAAGCACTTGTAGAGAATGCAAATAGCAGCCAGACTGCTAACTTGGTTACATTGGTTGTTTCATTTCACTTGATCAGGTGACGAATGGAACAACTAGAGTAGGTTGTATTGAATAAGCTCCATTTTGAGCATATTTTCTAGTTTGTCAGTTGTGTTTTAGTCTTGAGTCATTTTTGTTTCAGTCAGTTTCAAGATAGTTTCAGCCGAGTGTCCAGTTTCAGCTTTTGAGAGTCTTCTTTCAGTTTCGAATTAGTCAGTTCAACTATGAGTCTTGAGTCAAAGTTTCATAGTAATTAGTTTTTGGGTGTTTTGAAGTTGTTGACTCCATATTGCCCAATGGATAAGGCACTGGTCTGCTCTTCCAAAGATTTGTGATTCTTGGCACCTCCAAGGAGCTACCATCCCCATTGGAGCCAATGTTAGTGTCAGTCTTTGCAGCCTTCCTCCAGTGATCAAATATGCTCTTACAAAGTG
>APFE031516499.1:3772-16765 GCA_000404065.3 Pinus taeda | reverse complement strand
TATTCAGTATACAAATAAAAACTTTTGATTTCATTGAGTGATATACTTTGTTCATAATGTCATGGTTTTTTAATTTTATAGTTGAAAAAATTTCAATTTCTTTTGTATCTAGCATGGTGTGGTTGAAAACATGTTAAATTTATACTTAGGAAAGAAAAATGATATTCGACCAGAAACATTAATATGTTTTTTCCTTAAAAATTAACTTTGTTTGAGACATAAAAAATTCGTTTTATTAGCATTTTTTAAAAAGTTTGAAAATTGACCCTAAAAAAGAAAGCGTTATTCCAGTAGCATCACTTTCGTTTTGAAGCTATATTTTGCACGAAAATTTCGTAGTAAATTTCGTAGTCACCGCCATTTTTAAAGCACGTTCAAAATTGGCACCTAAAAAAAAAAAACATCGTTCCAGTATACACACTTTTCGTTTTTAGCACTGTTTTTAATGTTTTTTTGGGGTTTTTGGGCTAGAGTTCCCGTTTTGAGTTTATAGTTCCCGTTTCAAAGTTTACATTGTTCTTTCTTGAAGGCTTCCACAACTGCTTTGTCTCTGATTAGGACCTTAGTGCTTTCAGGCTCTGTTCTAAAGCAATGACCAGACCTGTGCCATTTCTTCTCCTCTGTCATCCTTTCTCCTGAATTTCTATGACAAAACTGGCCTTCTTTGAAACTCAATTGATCAGCCTCGCTTGCCAACAGTGGTCAGCCTCGCCTAAATGTTGAATGAAGAAAACCTTGGTGAACAATTACCAGAGTTTATTGTTCGAAAACAATTATGTTTCAAGGGCTTACATGCAAACTAAAATGATAAGACTAGCCAACCTCTTTCAAATTTTGAAATTATCTTTCATAATGAACCGTAAATTCGAAATGATGAGTTTGGAGCAGTGACATGCTTAAGGACTGACTCCTAGCTGACACCTAATAATGAAAATTTTAATGGAATTTTAACGGATTGATGTTTGACAAGACTGTTGTTACGAATCCACACTTTTGGAGCACACAGGGAAAAGCACTACGAAAAGAGCAACATTTTCGTAGCACAAAACAAACAATTTACACTGTCTGCGCTATGAAAACATGGTTTCGGGGTTAATTCCAAAAAAAAAAATTCAAAATGGTTTAAGATATGAGTTCTAAACAGAATGTGAGACTTCTAAGACATGGAATAAGGTTGTTAAACTTTAATTGGATATGAGAATTATACTTTTGAGACTCTTACCCCATGACCTACCCATTAAAACATAAAATTACTTGTAGACCTCCTTGAATGCAAAGTTGACACAACGATGTTTTGAGAATTTTTGGGTGATAACACAGTCTCTGTTCAATTTCATTGTAGATAGGCAACAAGTTTTCAAATAGTTGCAGCTGTGACATAAATGACAAAAAAAAGAAATCATGTTATTACATAAAGGAAATAAATAAATATTCATAAAGCTTACGGGTGAATGATGTAAGGCAGAGCATCTCACTGAGGCCATATCATCTTGAGAACTTCCATCTTTAATTTGCAATGTATATTGCATGCCAACTTTTTGAACTGTTGCTACAAGTACTGAAACTGTTGCTACTGGGAATGTTTATATGTTTTCTCCCAATTGTTTTATTGTTGCATTTGGAACAAATTTGTATTATGTATAAATTGGGCTGATGTTTTCTACAGTGCTTGTGTTGTCTAATAAAAAAATGCAATCACAGTCACCACGGTCATAATTTGTTTTTGGTAGAATCTGGAAATTTGTTAGTGAAATTCCTTTTCCTAGAAAGATCTTTTCATTATGTTTTTCGATGAGTTCATTTGGAACAACCAATGTGACTGTCATCAATCCCTTTTGATCAGTTATATCTGCACACAATATTTGACGAGTTTTTTGTGCTTTGTCAAGAAATGTGTTGTAGACAACCATTACATCACCATGAAATAATTTTCGAGTTTTGAGGATGTTCAATTCTACGATTGATATTGGAATTGTTGATGGTGCATTTGAACTCTATACATATGAAATAAATTAGAGTCAATTACAATGAAACAATGTTGATGTGTATATTACAATGTGACAAACGCAAATAAGTGATGGGCATGGCTTGACTTGCCTTGTTTCTTCTTTTGTTAGTTGTTTTTCTTGCTCCAATGTTGTGTTGATTTGTTGTTCAAGGCTGCAAGGTATTTGTTTCATTTCAAATGATAATGATTGGGAAATGGAACTAGTGATATTGGAGACATGAAAAGAAATTCTATCTATATCTAATCTATATCTATATTTATACTTTTCTATATTTATCTATCTATATATCTATCTATCTATCTATCTATCTATATATATATATATATATATATATTTGGTGAATTGATATTTTGAATAATATATGTATATACTTGCCTTCTGCATTTTTGGTCTTTGGAGCTTTGATCCATTTTAGGTGTATAAGACAAAAGGAAATTGTATTAGTAGTTTCTTTGGATATGGATACAATAGATGCTTGCAAAAGAGGAGTAATGAATGGTTAAGTTTGAATGACAATAAAAGGGGAAAGAAATGATATTAATTGCAGATATGGAAAGAGCTCGATGTGTTTTGTGATTCATCTACATATACATTGACCATTATGAGACATATTGTGTCATGATTTGACCAATATGTATCTAGCTTGTAAGTCTTGTAGTTGTTTGTTATGTTAGACCATACATGATCAATGTGTGATGTGTGCACATAGCTATTTGTATCTAATAGGAAATGGAGGTTATGTCTATGCATATAGTCTTTTACTGTCTTTGTTCTAGTGTTATGTTCACACATGTTAACATTGAAATATCCTACGATGATTATTGGTTTACTAATAGATATATTGCAAAATGCTTTTTCAAGAATATCTATTATATTGGGCAATGTGGCATAGGGTGTTACGTAAACATTAACAATTGTAATTTGCATTCCATGTAGAATGATATTTGTCATCAATGATTCTACATTGTTTTCTTGATTTGCATATGCTCAACAATTCTTATATTTTGTTTAAAACATGTGAGCAATCCATATTTATAATGGCTTGATACGCAATTAAATGTTTTGAACTTTTTTTGCAATATTTCTTATTTCTAATGTGTTTCATGTAAACACAGAATATCAGTTTCCATTAGGTCATAGTCATTGAGGACATCATTGATATAAGTTTCTAGGTTGCGAGTGTTTAGAGAGAAAATTGATGTGCATAAATGTCTATGCAAAGATTGATAATTGTAATCTAGTTCCCATTTTGCAAATTGTCGTAGACGGTCCATTTCAGCTGGTATTTTCTGCTTGACTTTGAAATTTTCTTTCTTTAGTGGTTTTAATAGGAACAAAGATTGCATGTTTCTAGCATGAGACAAGGTTGTATAGACTAATCCGTGAGTTCATATTCCAGTAGGATCAAATGTAAGGTTGTCTAGAGTAAGGCCTTGTGATCTATGGATTGTTCGAGCACATGCCAATTGAACAGGAAATTGTTTTCATATTTTTATATAGCCTATTTTTGCTTGTGCTGTTATTGGTTTTCCTATTCGCAATATGGGGATCCAATCTTTGGAAATTCCTTGACTATAGAAGTGAGCCAATTTTTTTGCTTGGAAATGCCCTATGATTGCATTGAGGAAGTTGATCCATATGATATCAATTTCATTTGTTTTTGTATAGGATTTAATGATTCCATCTGCTCCATTAACACGACCATCTTGTGAATCGTAATTTCTAGCATATATCTCAACTAACATGTTTAATTTTACAACTATCTATGAAGGCAATGTTGTTATATGTAAATGAGAAGGGAAATCACCATGGTTTTCTTCTTCTTCATCAATTGCATTGATAAAAATCTTGCCTCCAGGAACAATTGACAACATTTTATAGTTGTGCAAAGTGACATCTTTATTTTTATAAGAAAGGATAGGGAAAAGCGGGGTCTATAGGTGCATGTCTAACAAAATTTCTATTCAAATATTGCAAATCATCTTCTGTTTGAGTGTTTGTTCGCATTCTATTCAATCTTGAGATGAATTGCTAGTCTATTTGACGCATTGTAATATGCAATTCATAGCACTTTACATTTTCTTGCCAAAAGTCATATGGGACTGGTTGTTTGTTGAGAATAGGCAGTTTGAATATCAAGGAATCTTATATAGGTTGTGCTTGATAGAGATCACCACAAAAAATGATATTGACATTTATGAAATATTTTGTTTGGACATATTTTATATTCCTCAATCGATCATCAATGTAAAACATGAATCGAATTCGAAGTAGGGAAACCTCATCAATGAAAGCTAGTCTCAATTCCTCGTAAAGTTTTCCAAGTGCATCCAATGTTTCATTGCTAAGCGGTGTTGGTGTAGGCTTGTTAAAGGGCATAAGTAGAGAAGAGTAGACTGTTGTACCACCTGCATTATATTCTCTTTGCCTGTGTATGCCAGTATCAACCCCTTTGGTTTCAAAGGATTACTTGAATGATGTGCATCATAAATTCACATGAGCATTTGGAAGATTACTTTCGTTATGAATGTTTTTCCAGTTCCATCTCCTCCAGTCAAGAATAGATATAGTGCTTTGTACATGTCCATACACTTCTTCTTTGAAATGTCTTTGGTAATTTCTTGTTGTTCTCTATTGACCATTCTTCTTAATATGTGATATTCTGCATTTGTGAGCAGAAATGGATGCTCTGATAACTGGAATCAGATATTTAGTTTCCTTTTTCTTTCACGGTGATGGGAATGTTGTAAATATATTTCCAAGTCATATTTTTCACTAATTGTTTCAATGGTTCTTTGCTTTTTCATTGTATCAATGGCATCTGTGGTGCCATTTCTGATGTCTTGAATGGAATTTTCTTAATCACACCTTAATGGGTTGATATTATAAGTGAAATTGGACTCATTTGTTTTTATTGTGTTGTCATGTAACATATAAACAGCTTCCCATGATAGCAAGTTTTTTATCAATGTTCTTTCACTTTTTTCAAATGGCACATATAGCAAAATATTTTCTCTACAATAGTTTTCATAGTTTATGTGTTTTTTGTATTTAACAAATCATATGACTATTGTTTTTTTTTCTTTTTGAAATGGGTGTGCCATTTTTGTTTTACATTGAAGCAAATTTAGCAAGGCATATATGTTTAATAGCATTAGGTCGATTGATATAATAATCAATAATGGAACTATACATGACATTTTCGGAGTTGTCATCTTCCTGTTCTACTAAGAATGATGGTTTGAGGATAAATGTACATTTGTCCATTGGCACTGTGTTTATGAATATGCATTCTTGTGAACTATGATTCAATGGAAGAGAAAGTGCTATATGGACTACATGTTGAGCTGAAATCTATTGGTGATTAAGCAAGCATTCACCAATGAGTGTATCATTTCAATAGCATTCAAATTGCTCTTTTCATGTTCTCTTCTTATCCTTTTAAATGCATTTGTCATTAATTTGTCAACTTTTGTCATGTGAGAAGTGCAATATGATGCAACTGCATATGCATTAAGGACAAATTGGGCACCAATATTTGCATTCCATAGCTTTGGCATATTCATGGAAAAGTTATTATTCCAAATGTGTGAAGGTTTTCGTTGCAATAAAATCATTGGTTACTTCAATGTACTTTGTATTTCCAAGATGCAATCAGTTTGAGTTAAATGTAATTCATCCAAAAACTCATCAAATGTGTTGTTGCTATTATATTGTTTCTTTTCCAAGATGTTATATATGAATTTTTCTTTTTCATCTAATGTCTCATCTGCCAATGCAATTGGTTCAAGAACTTTTGTGCTTCTCTTTGGTAGCATTCAGAAGTTGTATCTGTAATGTGAGTTTTTCCTCTTTTTGCAATGTCTTGTATGGTGGTGTTCATGTATTTTTGCAAGCTCTAGATCAAGCTGATTTGTGCTATAAATCAAGTAATTGTCAACGAAGTTTTGAATGTCAGAATTACTATTGACTCCATATACTGGTGCATTTTTAACCCATAATAATCCATGTTCATGTTCGCTTCCTCTATTTTGAAATTCAGTTGCAAAGTAGTAATCAACTATCTCTCTGAAGAATGTTTTTTCTTCAGATATCATTTTTTTAAGGCATTAATTCTATGCCTATAATAACGAGTACAAGTTACTGGATTCTTTCTGATGAGATAGTCAATGTTATAGTCTTCTATTGTTTCAATATGTTTTCTTTTTTTCCTCTTGCTATGTAATTTGGTCAATGTATTGACCAATGGAGCCCATCGATGTTTAGCACTTGTAAATGTGATGAAGAACGTTGGAGGGCCTTGTTGATGTATCATGGCAGATATATTTTTCTTCATTTGTTGTAGGTAATCAGAAGAAATTCTTATGTGCTTGAAATCAATGTAACCAATGTCACTTTTAAGAATATTGTCCAAGTTTGGTTTATATTTAATGTCTTTTACTAGTAACTTTATTCCTTTTAATTTCCCTTTTCTGATTCTTATTGAAATGCATGCAAGGAATTTTTCAATTATTATTCGCAACATTTTGAAAAGAAAAATTGTTGTGTGGTAAGAGAAGTCACCACTATGGTGTGTTGACTCCAATTGTGCAATTTTTTGGTAGCGGAATCTTTCTACAATGTCATCATCACATGGGTCTCCAAAAAAGAGGGTTGGAAAGTTCATTTCTTCTGCATATTTGTCTCTAAAAATTCCAAGGGTATATTGGCCTTCAGCTGGAGCAAGTTCAATCAGCTTGTCTTGTAAATCATGGATGCATTGGGATCCTATGTATCCGTGCACCAATGTTTCAGTTGGCATTTCATTTTATGAATCACTAGTTTGATCTTTGTCTTCAATATCACTATTTTCAATTGGAGTGTTTGAGGTCGTTGATTGTAGCTTTTTATCCCAATTTTTATTTATGTGTATATTTTCAACTATATAAAGGTGTCGAGAACATAGTTCCTTCAATGTTGTCACATTGAAAATATGCACATGGACTTTTCCTATTTGAAATGCATTTTTATATTCCAATTGTCTTTTCAATGCAACAACAATTGTTTTTTTGTTTTCCATAGATTGTGGCAGTGCGGTTTCAACAATGTCTATTTGGATAGGAACATTGATGATTGATCATGTTAAACCCATTTGTGATTTTTTGTGGCCCCATTATCCTTTTTGTGCAAATGTAATTCTTAATGCTACAAGATTTTCTTCAAGTTCTCAGAGTGTGGCTACAATTGGCAATGGTTTGTTTCACCTAATGTTCTCAGGTACAACAAATTGTGGCAATTTTCCATTTCGAAGTGTTGTTTTGAAAACCTTGCAAATTACTTTCTTGGGCATATTTCTATGTGTTTTAGAAAAATTGACATATATTTGTTCGAAGTATTTTCCAATCCTCTCCATATTCTTCTGAAACTGCAATTGTTTACATATTGTACATTTTTTCTTAGATGTCTCCTCTATGTTGGCTAGGTAAATTTTTATATGGTTTTTCTTGGATAAGCAATTATGTTTATTCTATGATTTTTTTTGCATAAATATTTATATTTTTTTGTCTGTAATCATGATAGTTGTTTTAATATACAACATTGACCTTATTATTTCTATCTTTCGTCATTGGCGTAATACCATATTGCAATTTGTCTTCATGCATATGTGCATTTTTTGACATAGGTCCACGTTGCGTGTGCAATGACGTTGTTTCTATTGGAAGAATTTGACAACGTACATTGCTTCTATTATTATGTTCATATATTGACAAAGGTGTGTAATGGGTGTGAAATGCATCTATTTCAAATGACACTATATTGTATGTTTGACTAGAAAAGTTGTTTCATTGGTAGTAATTGACAATTGCCTAGTTATAGAGGACCATTCCTATATGTTTACTTTGAATAATATTTCTTCCCCTTGCAAACAAAATGGCCCACCTTCTATTCAACCTTTTTCATATGGCATTTCCATATTGATAAGTTATGTTTGCCAATTTGCAACTTTTTTTTGAGTTTTTATGACATCTTTTGATAGATATTTTTGTAGGCAATGCAATGCAGTGTTTGCATTGCACATGATCGAATTGTAGAATGATTGCACAATGTAAAGTCTTAAGGATTCTACATAAAAAGTCAGGTGCAATCAAATGAAAAAGTGCAAAGAACATGCTATCTCCACAAATGGATATAGTGTTTGTTGCTTTATGCAATCTATGGCCTTGCATTTTATCATTCATTATTTCCCAATAGGTTTGTAGATCTTTACACGGAGGAGAAAGGTATTCATTGCATATTACAATTGATTTAGCTATTTTTTTGTATAACAATGGTTCATAGTGCCCATTAAAGGGGTTCTCATCATGGAACAATATATGCAATGGATTTGTCAATTTGTTTGAATTGAATGGAACAATATATGCACTGTGTCTACAAGATTTTTTGAAATTTTTTAACCCAAATTCCAGCCACTTTTGACCATCCAGTCAATTCCTCTACCTCGTTAGACAACTCCTTGAATATGCTGTGGAATTTATTGGCCGAGATTTTTTTTTAAAATCTAATGAATATATAAATATACCATGGAATTGATTAGGCTTAATGAAATTTAAAATAATTAATGAAAATGTCAATATGCCATGGAATTGATTGGCCTGGTGAAAATGTATGCCATGGAGTTTAATTGATAATAAAGATGCCTGATGCATAAAAATTTAATGGAAATGTTAATATGCCATAGAATTGATTGGCCTGGAGAAAAAGTATTCCATGGAGTTAAATTGATAATGAAAATGCTTGATGCATAAAAATTTAATGAAAATGTCAATATGCCTTGGAATTCATTGCCTTTAGGAAATAAAGAAATGATAGGAGATAAATATAGATAAATTGAAAATACAATTTATGTCCAAAGAATGGTTCATAACGCCTTTTAATTTTGTTCTCACAAAGGTTCGACCGATATTGAGAGTTGCTGAGGAGATTCACTCAAGGATTTCAGAGATGTTCGGTTATTTTTGTCTCAATTAGATATTATCATCAGAAAATTATCATCAAAGAAAATAAATTATCTAAAATTTTAATTTTAATTTTAAGTTATATTATTTAAGGCACACAGTCTTCAAGTGTTCGCCATTGCCCAATGTCTCTGTTAAAGAAAATGACCCGTTAAATCATAAAAAGTGGCTCTGGAAAAAGGATTTAAGTGGTATTGCTCTCCCACCAAACTTACAGTACTAGATTTTTTGACTTCTCCTTTTGTTCCATTCTTGATAGTGTCAAATAAGATTGTGCTATGTTGTGTCTCTGGTTTTATTTATTCTATCAATTTTACAGTCAAAAGACAAAATTTTAAGTGTTTTAGACGTTTTTGATGGTGTTGAATCCATTGCCACCATCAAAAGCATGATTCGAATACTACCGTTACAAAAAAATTTGAAATTTTTTTCCTCGAATTCTGACCACTTTTGACTATCTGAGCAATTCCTCCATCTCGTGTTATACGAGTCCATTTTGTGAGGATATGTGATAATATTTCACATGCCCATGGTTCGAATCGAAACCACCACTCTCTGAAAAACTGCCATGCGTGTCATCATATCCAATGCTCAGCTGATTTTGTGGGGACTGTCTCTAGTTTTATTTATTTCGTCAATTTTACAGTCAAGAGACAGAATATTAGATTAACTGGAATTGCAATGATAAAAATCTAACAGTAACTGATCCAACTTCCAATGATAGAAATTAATAGTAACCACCATTGGATAAGCACCAGAAATTGTTTTTCCCAAATTTGAATGCACAGATAAATTTGGCACATTGGCCTGTCTAACCATAGTTGCAACCTGCATTAGTTTAGTAAGATTGGATTTATTATGGGTCTTGTGATGTGTCACCAGGATTCAGAGATTGAATCTGGTATTTTTTTATCCGCCATAGAAATTTAAATTTAGAGCCTGTCGGGACCCGAAACTGCAGTTATTAATTAGCACAAATGTAGGAATTTACAGGGTAAGTTCCTCAGACAGAACACCAAAGGACACCACTCACAAATAGATCACAAATCAATACACCAGTATTGTTGACGTGGTTAAAACCCTCAAAGAGGGAAACAATCCATGGCCTGAGCCAACGTTGCCACTTCAGGTAATTTATTAATAAAAGAATGAAAATTTACAAAAGCTTCTCTCATGAATGGTTACCCTACAAATGACCTTCCATGCTCTTTAAATGGAGATCATGGACCAATCGGGTGTTAATCGATGGATCAAGTGTCGGTAATACCGAGGAGAGAATGAATTGTCAGATCACTACATATCGTGACCGTCAGATTGTAAGTTACAAAAGTACATAGTAAATAAACACACTTTACCTAACTCTACACTAGACCAAGTTATACTTAACTATTTCCTATGTGTGGGAATATCCTAACATCCCCCCTTAAGAACAACTTGGAATAGGATTGAAGGATGTACAAATATGACACAACAGGAGAAGGAAGGAGGCATTAGAGCCTATCCCCCCTTAGTGACAAGTTCTTGAACTCCAACCATAAATCGAAGTTGAGTAAACTTTGCCTCTGTGAGAGCCTTTGTAAAGATGTCTGCAACTTGATCATCTGTTGAACAATATTGTACTTCAAGAACATGGTCATGAATGAGCTTTCTGATGAAGTGCATGTGCAGTTCAATGTGTTTTCTATGCTGACGTTGGACTGGATCTTTGCATAGTTGAATGGAACTTTGATTATCACACCAAAGTGTAGTCGGATGCTGCTGCTGGAAGCCAAACTCTGACAGCATTTCACGAAGCCACAGGGCTTCCTTACTAGCTTCTACGACACCATGATACTCTAGTTCTGTTGAAGAAAGAGAAATGGCACTTTGTTTCTTGCAATCCCATGTAATAGGTCTTGAACCAAGAGTGAACACATAAACTGCAGTAGACTTCCGATCATTAGGGCCACCAGCTCAATCAGAATCAATGAAACCAACCAATAGAGGAGATGCTTCTGCACTGTAATGAATCCCAAATTGGATTGTACCTCGAACATAACAAAGTATTCTTTTGGCTGCTTTCCAATGACTTTCATGTGGGTTTTGCATAAACCGAGCAATAAGGCCAACATCAAAGGAAAGGTCACGATGAGTATGGGTTAGATACAAAAGTTATCCTACAAGTTGACGGTATAAGGTAGCATCAACTTCAGGGGAAGTACAAGTGACTAAAAGTTTGGCTCCAGACTGAAAGGGAGAAGGGGCTGGCTTACAGTCTTCCATGTGAAAATGGCGAAGAATATCACAAGCATACTTGGACTGGGAAAGGGAATACCCTCCTTGGATTGCAAGACTTGAAGACCGAGAAAATAGTGTAAGTGTCCTAAGTCTGTCATTTCAAATTTCTTTTTAAGGCTGGACTTCACATGGTTTATAAGGTTGGGATCACTACCAGTAAGAATAAGATCATCAACATAAAGAACAAGGATGATAAGAGAGTTGCCCACTTTCTTGGTGTAGACAGTATTGTCAGAATAACACCTAGAAAAGCCAGATTCTAAAAGAAAGTTATCCATTTTGGCATACCAAGCCCGAGGAGCTTGCTTGAGACCATAAAGAGATTTCTTAAGTCGACATACAAAGCTGGAGTTTGTTTGGATGAAGCCAATGGGTTGTTCCATATAGATTTCTTCATGCAAGTCCCCATGCAAGAAGGCAGATTTAACATCCATCTGATGGACTTCCCATTTTAAAGAGGCAGCAAGGGAAAGAATAAGGCGGATAGAGTTCATTTTGGCAACAGGGGAGAAGGTTTCAGTGTAGTCAATGCCTTCAACCTGTGAAAAGCCCTTAGCAACAAGACGAGCTTTATGTTTATCAACTTTCCCATCTGGTCCATACTTGGTTCTGTAAACCCATTTAAATCTAACAAGTTTGCATCCCTTTGGTAGAGGAACAAGATCCATGTATCATTTGCCAACAATGAATGATATTCTTCATTCATAGCTGCTTCCCAAATATGGATTGGCTAAAAGGCTTTCTGCAAAAAGTGCAGGATCATGATTTACTGGAGCTTGAGCCAGTTAAAGAAGAGGCTCTTTCAAACTGAGAATGTTGTACGTCGCTGATTGAGGTCACCGGCAAATCCCTGCTGCATCCCGAGTACACGGACCCATCTTGGAAGTTGGAGGATCTTGAGAAGGTGGGGGAGGATTGTCATCCTCACTTTCATAATCTGAGAGAAATGTTCAAAAGTATGAAGAGATAGGAAGAGGTGGCCACCATCGCCGGACTAGGCTCACAGGCCGATTTATTTTCATCAAATTTTACATCTCTTCTAATGATAACATTTTTGGACTTAAATGGAATAAGTCTATAACCTTTTACATCTTCAGATATCCAACAAAAGTACATTTCTCACTCTTAGGTTCTAAAGCTTTATGCTTTTCATCTGGAATATGGGCCCATGCTTCACTTCCAAAAATACGAAAGTGACTTACATCTGGTTTAATGGACCTCCAAGCTTCTTCTGGAGTGATATTCTTTAGAACCTTAGTAGGAGTGCGATTTATTATATAATTTGCACAATTAATTGCTTCGGCCCAAAAACTAAGACTGAGTCCTTAAGATTGCAGCATACAATTAGCCATTTCCTTTAAGGTGCGATTTTTCCTTTCAGCTACACCATTTTGTTGTGGAGTGTATGGAACAGTATGTTGCATTTGAATTCCATTTTCGGTGCAAAAGTTGATGAATGTGTTTTTAACATATTCTCCCCCATTATCAGTTCTTAGCTTAAGAATTTGATGTCCAGATTGTTTTTCAACAAAGGCTTTGAAGGCCAAAAATGTGTTAAATACTTCGCTCTTGAGTTTTAAGAAGTATACCCAAGTGCGCTGGAGAAATCATCAATGAAAGTTAAGAAATACTTGCAGCTAGAGAATGAAGCAACAGGAAGTGGACCACATAAATCACTGTGCACAAGCTGTAAAGGGGCTGAGGCGTGCCAA
>APFE031516492.1:107348-108498 GCA_000404065.3 Pinus taeda | reverse complement strand
TAAGGGTTTGAGTTTTGTTTTTTGATGCTTTTGGGAGAGGGGTAGGGTTTGCATTTTTTACAAGGAAAATGGGAATACATGTATACAACAGGGAACTTAGGGAAAAACACTGCAAACATCACTGCACATGCATCATCAAATTCATGTGTTTACATAGGTATTATGAGGGGTAGGGTTAGGGTTTGATTTTTATTTTTAAAGGGAAAGGGGTAGGGTTTATTTTCTTTGCAAATTTAAAAGGGAAATTGACATGGAAATATAGGGAAAACGAAATGGGAATGAAGAGAATGATTACAAGGGGAAAAACAATGAAACATCAATAAACCCTAGCACCTTTTTACAAATTTACATACAGCCATATGGAGTGTTTCTTCTTGCACAATTTGATCATTACAAACACACTCATGATGTTTCCCAACTAACCAGCAACCATTCACAAGTTTAAAGAGCCTACCTCAAGCGATTTGATGAATTAGAGGAGCTTGAGCAAATTCTGAAATGAGTTTGGAGGGAGACAGCTTGACGGGTCGCGCACCACGCCCAACAAGTCGCGCCCCTCTGACGGGTCGCGCCCGTTGCAAAATTTATCTGTGGGAAACCCTTTGATGGGTCGCGCACCTCTTGACAGGTCACGCACCTGGCTTGACGGGTCGCGCCTCTGTCCTGAGCCTGATTTCAACTAGTTTCGCCTCAATTCGCTTGGAAGTTCGCCCAATTTCTCTTGCAAGGGTTTTGAATACACAATGAGAGTGCAAGGAGGGAGTTTGGGCCTTTATAGGTTTCATTTGAAAAAATTTCATGCTCAAACCCACTTTCTAATGTTTTTTCATGACACTTTTAAACTTTGTATGCTGTTGTCTTTTTGGTTTCCTTTTGTCCTAAAATTGACTGATTTAATGCTTTTGCTTGATTCTTTTTGCAGGTAGATCATCTGAGGGATCTTGGCAAGGGACCAGGGTTTCATTTTATTCACTGAAGACTTTCGAAATTTCATCACTTTTTACAAATATTTGAAAAATGACCTTGGCTTTAAAAACAGAGTTTTTAAATCCAAGGTGAAGATTAACTGTACCAGATAAAAATTTAGAAGAAACACCTTTACAATATCCCTCTGGGCTACTAAACACTCAATTGACTTTCAAACCCATGA
>APFE031516492.1:42348-102348 GCA_000404065.3 Pinus taeda | reverse complement strand
AACACGTAAACTACACAATTTATCAACTTACTGTTAGGTCCCTATAATACTAGTGATTCCCCCATTAATATTGTCATTGTAGCCCTTATTGTTATCGTTGTGCCCCTATGGTCCCCATTTTTTTATTATTGTGCCCCATAGAAGCCCACTATTTTTATTATTGTGCCCTTATATTATTATTATTATTTCGGCTTTGATTATATTGTGACCCCTTAGACTCCTATATATAGAAATGAGGTTTCGTCATTTGTATCATCGAAGAGTTATTCATTTGTGTAATGTAAAGGAGTTTTCCCCCTCAAAGAGGTCGATTTCTAAGGTGTTGATCTTTCTTTTCTATCTTTTTGTGAGCTGGTTTCATAACATTTGGTATTAGAGCTTTGGATTCTAGGGTTTCACTGCTCCAAACAAGTCATTGTGGAATTTTCGCTATAAATTGTTTTTTGTGACGTTTCAGAAGCAAAAAAAAACCCATTTGATCCAAAGTTATTCTGAACCTCAGGTCCAAATTTCAGATCTTGTATCACTATGTTTTCGAAAATATGATATGAGGAAGTTTGGGTTTTTGCAGACTCCTGAATACATTCCAAACAGGTGAACTTGGAAAAAACGTCATAACTTTCTCTCTGAGCATTAGATTGAAATTTCGTAAGAAGTTACAAAAAAAGGACAAAATGTAGTTTTATGTATATATATTTTTAGATACAAAGGTCGAAACAATGACATGTGGCATGTTTTACAAGTTGTCTTTACTGAAAAATTATATAATCAGGTCATCTTGGGAGATTGAGCATAACGCTTTCTTGGAGAATCCAATTTTGATCAGACTGGTGGCATTGGAAAGAGGATTCAGAGGGATATCGTAGGAAGCAATTTCAGACCTTGGAGATCCACAATTACAGAGATACAATATATTCAATATCAAGCTTCTACAAAGTGAAAAAAGGTGTGTAGTATTTTTAAAATTTTGCATAAGTTTGGGTTGAAAAATTAGTTTGAAGTTAAAAGTGCATAGTGAAGCATAATTATCATTAATTGATGCCCCAAAGAAAGAAAATGGAAACACCTAGTAAACAACATGAAAGCTCTAGCATGAATCATGAAGAAGAGGAAGAAATGCAACATGATATATCAAAATTACGAGACCAAGTGCAACAAATTTCACTCTTACAAAAGGTAACAGAAGTTAAGATTAATGGTCTAGAGAAAGGCGTGGAAGCTAAGATGAATGACACATAAGCTAATATGAATGGCATGAAAGTTAAGATGGATGGCGTGGAAGCTGAGATGAATGGCATGGATGCTAAGATGTATGGTATAGAATAAAAACTGAAAGGCGACATGGAATATTTGAAGATAGATTTGACTAAGTTGCTACAAGAAATGCTTACTAATGGTGAAAGGGTAGTAAAGAAAACTCATGATGAGAACAAAATAAATTTTAATCATGATTTCATAGACTCTAATGTTGGATTGAAGACCCACCATTTTCCAAAGATCGATATGACGAAGTTTGATGGAAAATATCTTGTAACATGGATACTACTAATGGAACAATATTTCGATTTCCATAATGTGCAAAACACACAAAAGATACGCATTGCAAATTTATATTTGGAACCAAATCAGTTTGTATGGTATCGATGGTTTTGCTCTTATAAACAAATTGACACTTGGGCAATTTTTATGGAAGAAATGATAGCACATTATGAGGATACAGAATGCAACACTTTTTTTAGCCAATTGATAAACCTCAAACAAAAGGGTTCAATGATGGAGCACATTGAGGACTTCCAAAAATTGAATATAAGGGTAAAATATATTCTAGAGGAGCATATGATTGATCTGTTCATAGGTACTTTAAAGGATAACATCCAACATGAGGTTCACCTTTGGGAACCTGGCTCGTTGGAGAAGGCATTCAGGTTGGCAAGAAAAATGGAAAGAAAAATTATGGCAACAAGGAAGCCTACCACTCACAACTGTAAGGATGGAAGTGTTGTTTTCCCTAGCCTTCCACAACCTACAAGGTTGACACCCCAACAATTGGAAGCAAAAAGAGCAAAAGGACTTTGTTACAGTTGTGATAAAAAATACACTAAAGGTCATAAGTGTGCTGAGAAGAAATTATTTTACATAGATTGTGAAGAGGAGGAAGAAAAGGAACAAGAAACATCAAAAGAAGAGGATATAAACTAGGAACAAACCCTAGAGAAAGAATAAATGAATCCGACCATATCTTATAATGCATTGGCCGGAATTACAACTCCTCAAACTATCAAGATAGAAGGACATATCAAGAAAAAAAAGGCAATAGTGTTGATTGATTCAGGTAGTACCCATAATTTTATTCGTTGTAAGATAGCTAAGGAATTGAATTGCTTCCTATATCCAACACTAGAGTTTCAAGTGATGGCTGCAAGTGGAGGAACCATAAATTGCTTTGGAAAGTGCCATAATACCAAGTTATCCATGGGAGAATATGTATTGAATAGCCTAATTTTTTCCATTCCAATGGGTGGTGCTGATGTTGTACTAGGAGTCCAATGGCTACAATCCTTGGGTATAATAGCTTTTAACTTTCAAGAATTTTTCATGAAATTTTATTCGGAAGGAAAGGAAGTTTAATTAAGAGGTATCGCAAGGAAACCGGGAAATATAATCAACTCTAATGGAATGACAAAGCTTCTAAATAAATAACAATGAGGCATAATTGCACAATTATGTTCGCTAGAGGTTCCCACATCGAAATCATCTATTTCTCCAAATCTCCAAAAAATTTTGGACAATCATTCCAAGGTATTTGAGACTCCCAAAGGTCTCCCACCTATTTGTGATCATGATCATTCTATTCATTTGATTCCAAGAAGTGTTCCTCCAAACATTAGGCCTTAAAAATATCCCTATGCCCAAAAGAGTGAAATTAAACGTATGGTTGCAAAAATGCTAGAGGCTGGTATAATTCAACCTAGTGAAAGTTCTTTCTCTACTCCAGTAGTATTGGTGCACAAGAAGGATGGATCATGATGCATGTGTCCGGATTATAGGTAGTTCAACAAGCTCACTATTAAAGATAAATTTCTCATTCCTGTCATTGATGAAATATTGGATGAATTGCATGGATAAATTTACTTCACCAAGTTGGATCTTCATTCAGGATATCATCAAATCAGAATGAAGACTGAAGACATTCCGAAAACAACATTTAGAACTCATGAGGGTCATTATGAATTTTTTGTCATGCCTTTTGGCTTAACCAATGCACCTTCTACATTTCAAGGTTTTATGAATTCCATTTTCAAACCCTTCCTTAGAAAATTTGTGTTAGTATTTTTTGATGATATACTAATCTATAGGAAGTCTTGGAAGGATCATCTTCAACATGTTGACAGGGTGCTCAAACTATTGGAGGAGAAATAATTATATGCAATTTGCTCCGAATTTTTCTTTGGAGTACAAGAGGTGGAATATCTGGGTCATATTGTACCTCATGAAGGTATTAAGGTAGACCCTAGCAAAATTAAAGCCATCAAGAAATGGAAAATCCCCACATCTATAAAGCATCTGCGAGGATTTCTTGTGTTGACAGGGTATTATCACAAGTTTGTCAAGAATTATGGGAGAATAACAACACCTCTAACAACATTGTTGAAGAAAGATGAATTTTTATGGATTCCAGAAGAAATTAAGGTCTTTGAACATATTAAAGGGGCAATGTGCCAAGCACTAGTCTTAGCTACGACGAACTTCATAAAAACCTTTATTGTGGAACGTGATGCCTTGGGAAATGGAATTGGTGTTGTTTTAACGCAAGAATAAATACCCATTGCTTTCAAAACTCATCCAATCAAAGGAAAGTATTTACACAAAGCTATTTATGAGAAGGAAATGTTGGCAATACTACACACACTTAAGAAATGATGACCCTACCTAATGGGAAGATACTTCAAGGTAAAAAAGGATCATGATAGTCTTAAATAATTTTTAGAACAAATGTTATCTTCAGAAGAGAAACAAAAATGGGTCACAAAGATGTTGGGTTATGACTTTTAAATCATATACAAAAAAGGGAAGTAAAATGTTGTGGCAGATGCACTCTCAAGAAAGGATGAGGATGTGGAAGCATTGCTTTGTGCCATTTCTATTATCTAACCAGATTGGATAAATGAGGTAAGGGATGAATGGAAGAATGACGAAGAAGTGTGGCACTCATTCAAAAGTTACAATAAGATCCAGTTATATCTGATACATTTAGCTGGAAAAATGTTTCATTATGGTACAAAGATCGCTTATACCTATGTCAGAATTCTCAAATAAAAAAAAAAGATTCTTATGGAATTGCATGCCTCTCCCTTAGGAGGGCACTCGGGATTTTTAAAAACTTACCACAGGGTTAAGAAGGAATTTTTTTGGGATGACCTTAAATATGATATTCAAAAGTTTGCGGCAGAATGTTTGGTTTGCCAACAAAATAAAGTTGAAACAATTAAGACCCTGGGTCTATTACAACCTTTATCCATTCCAAGTCAACGTTGGGAGGAGGTTTCAATGGAGTTTATCATAGGTTTACTCAAGTCAGAAGGAAAGAGTGTCATCATGGTGGTAGTTGACAAACTTACCAAGTATGCAAACTTTTGTGCATGATCTCATGCATTTAAAGCTAGTACAGTTTCTACTACATTTATGGAAACAATTCAAAAGCTACATGGAAACCCAAAGATTATTTTAAGCGACAGAGATGCCATTTTCACTAGAAATTTTTGGACAGAATTATTTTCTTGTCTTGGTACTCAGTTAGCTCATAGCTCATCCTATCATCCTCAATATGATTGGCAAACTGAGATAGTAAACAAATGTTTGGAAGGATATCTTCGTTTCTTTGTATCTGATAAACAAACACAACGGGTCAAATGGTTGTCTTTGGCTGAATGGTGGTATAACACTTCCTTCCATACTGCAACAAAAATTACCCCATTTTATGGCACTTTATGGATATCGCCCACCATCCATCAAATCATATTTAAGAGAAAATTCTAAGGTTCAAACAGTCGAAGATCACATCGAGCATAAAAAACAAGTTCTCCAACTCTTAAAGGATACCCTAACTTTGGCACATAATAGAACGAAACAATAGGCATATCAACATCCCAATGAAAGAAGTTTTGATATAGGTGAATGGGTATTTCTACGGCTACAACCATATTAAAAAATGTCCCTCAAGCAAGCTAAGAAGGATAATAAATTATCACTGAAGTACTATGGTCTATAAAAGGTGTTGCAAAATATTGGTACTATGGCATACAAATTGGAGCTTCCTGCAGCTTCCCAAGTGCACTTAACGTTCCATGTTTTATGCTTAAAGAAGGTTATTGGTGACAAAATCCCAGTTCAAACAATATTTCTAGAACTTGACAAGGAAGGAAAAATCATATTGCAACTTGAAGCAGTCACAGAAACAAGAAATCGACAACCATGAAATCGATCAATTTCGGAGATACTGTCAAGTGGAAGAACTTACCCCTTGAAGATTCCACATGGGAGGATGAGAATTTTATACAAAAGCATGTAGAACTACTCAAGCGTTGAGGACAACACTTCTTTGAAGGAGAGGGGCATGTTAGGTCCCTATAATACTAGTGATTCCCCATACTATTGTCATTGTAGCCCTTATTGTTATTGTTGTGCCCCTATTGTCCCCATATTGTTATTATTGTGCCCCATAGAAGCCCAATATTGTTATTGTTGTGCCCTTAGATTATTATTGTTATTTTGCCTTTGATTATATTGTGACCCCTTAGACTCCTATATATTGAAAGGAGGTTTTGTCATTTGTATCATCAAAGAATTGTTCATTTGTGTAATGTAAAGGAGGATGCCCCCTCGAAGAGGCTAATTTCTAAGTCGTTGATCTTTATTTTCTATATTTTTGTGAGTTGGTTTCATAACACTTACTCAAAGAATATCAAGACATATTTTCATGTGATTATAAATATATAAAGGGACTTTTGAAAGAAATGGGTGAGATGAAATTTGACCTCATTCAAGGAGATAAGCCCATAAATAAAATACCATATAAAATAGCTCAAAAATATAAGTGAATTATTCAAAAGAAAATAGAAAGGATGCTGGCTATCGTCATCATCTCTCAAATAGAAAAATTGGAGTGGACATCCCCATGGTCATGCAACCTAAAAAAACATGACCTAACCGAACTAAGAATTTATGTTGATTTTCACAGTATAAATAAATTAACACTAACAAATCCATTTCTAACTCCATTCACCGATGAAATCATAAATGAGGTGGTAGGGATGAATTCTATTCATTTACAGATGTTTTCTCATGGTATAATCAAGTACCCATTGCAAAAGAAGACCACGAGAAAACTACATTTTTTTTTACAGAATATGGATCTTTTGTGTATAGAGTAATGCCCTTTGGTTTGCAAATTGCACCAACAATATTTTTTAGCATGGTAGTTAAAGCATTTCAAAAACACATATACAAAACCATGGTAGTCTATTTCGATGATTAGACAATATATACACTACTAAAAGATCATTTCCAATGGTTGAGACTTATGTTGGAAAGATGTAGACAAATTCAATTGTCTCTTAATATTAAGAAATGCATTTTTGCTACACCAATACAAATATTTATAGGTCATGTAGTATGTAAATAAGGGATCAAAGTAGACATGGAAAAAATTAAAGTCATCCTTGACTTAAAAACTTGAGTGAACCAAAAACAAATTAAAATTTTCCTGAGGTATACAGGATATTGCAGAACAATTATTCAACATTACGCTGCTATAACTTTCCCGATTGATGAACTATTAAAGAAGGATGTTCCATACAATTGGACCAAGGAATGCGACGAGTATTTTCAATTACTTAAGAGGAAGTTGGTTGAAAAACCTATATTGAAATTCCCTGACTAGTTAAAGATGTTTCATGTACATATTAATGCATCTAACATGAAAATCAGAGTCATATTAGCACATCCAACTAGCGAATCCATAGATCATACAAATTCCAGTTGAAAATTAAATAAATCCAAAATAAATTGCTTGTGATATAATGAGAAACACTCACCATGGTCTTTTCTTTCCAAATTTTTTTTCATTACCTTTTACTCGATCATTTTATGTTCTTCACAAATCACCAAGCTTTATGTTATCTTGTCAATAAATTAGTTTATTAGGGTTGAATTTTTCAATGGTTATTATTATTCTAGGAGTTTGAATTTGAAGTGGTAGTCATCCCAGGGAAAAAGAATGTCAAACATGACCACTTATCTCGACTGGAAATAGGGGAAGAATCGACAGAACTTGACGATGACTTACCTGTTGCACATTTATTTAAAGTTGATGCAATTCTTGCAGAATTTGGAGGAATTACTTGTTTCTTGCATATGGGATGACCACCTAATGGGCTATCTGAAAAGAAAAATAAAATCTTAGAAAGAAAATTAGTCCCATTCACACTAATCAATGGATAACTATACAAAATGGGAATTGACAAAATACTTCGAATATGCATTTTAAAAGACAAAAGAAAGGATATTATAGATGAAGCCCATAACAGAGGTGTTGGTTGACATTATCAAGGAGATACAAGAACTAGGAAAATATTACAAGATGGATTATGGTGGAGAACCTTATTCTGAGATTGTCGAGGAGAAGTACAAAAATGTGACACATTGTCAAATATTAGGCTGATTGTTGTCAAGAAATAAAATTCCACTCCACTCCATAAACCTGACCCTACCATTTGAGGTTTGGGAAATCAAATTTGTTCTTCCATTTCCCAAAAGGGCCAAAAGGACAAGCACAAAGTATATTATCACTGCACTAGAGTATTTAAAAAAGTGGGAAGAAGTTGAACTAGTTGAGTCTTGTACAAAAGAAATAATTGCTAAATTTATTTAAGAAAATATAGTAATAAGATTTGGTTGTCCCCTAACTATACTTAGTGATAGGGTCACACATCTTGTTAATGCTACAATCAAAACAATGTTACAAAAATTTATGATTGAGCATAGGAAGAAAACATCCTATCACCCACAAGCCAATGGTGTGGTAGAAGCTTTTAACAAGACATTGCATAAAGGACTCACAAAGATATCCAACATTGATAGAGATGATTAGGATGAAAAAGTCTCAACATTTCAATGGGCATACTGTACGATGTATAAACAATCAAATGGGTATACACCATTCAAGTTATTCTTTGGGAAAGAAGCAATAGTACCATTGCATTACACAACAAATGCATTGACCATATCATCTATGCTGAAGTAACATTGATAAAGTTGAATAAAAACAACTTCATCAATTACAACAATTAGAAAAAGACATATTGCTTCCACTTCACCACTAGAAATCAAGAAAAAACTATTAGAATTCATGGCATGATAGAAATATACAAACAAAAAAATTGAAATTAGGAGATCTAACATTACTATATGATAGTCGAATAGAGAGGAAATTGAAAAAAAATGGAAATTGCATGGATAGGTCCCTTTATAATAGAGGATATACATTATTCAGGTATAGTGCAACTAATAACACTGCAAGAGAACCTATTTGAATCACTTGTAACTGGTACTTGACCTAAAAAATACATCACTTAACAATGTCGACATGTACTTGTGAAAACCTCTCTGAGGTGCTAGGAACTTGGGCTTGTCTTAAAACCTTAATGTGGCAGTCTAACTTACCAACTAATTGTCCAGTACTTTTAAGTTTAATTTCACTCATTAAGATATCCTAATAATTAGGATTATAAGGAGAAGCTAGAAAAGTTGATACAATAACAACATGCCAACAAATAAGTGTTATAAAACAAATCATCACACCAAAAAAGTAATTCAAAGAAATGGAGTGAGACCAAGGTTTGAGAAAATTCCTAGATAATAAATCATATCAAAATGTAAGTTGACACCGAAAACCAAAATAACTTGAAAGAAAGAAATATCGTCGACTTAGATTTTGAGAACATTCCAAGAGGGAAGTCGACCTGACCAAAATAAGAGAAGAAAGATTGAAAGTCGAGTGCAGACTACACACTGACCAAATGAATATAACCAGCTTGGATATGATGACTGAAAAAGAAATTACATCTCATTCAAATTAGCCCGATGATTTGGCACATTAAAAAAGTGAACCACCAACAAAAATATAAGGACAACTCACCCATGCATTTTGCATGAATTTAGAGTAATGGAAACAACTTGTAAGTATTCAATGGGATAAACACGATGAAAGATCATGGATGAAATTAATGACACACATAACAATACGTGTATAAAACCATGTGAGGCACTAAGATTAACCACCATTGTTTCTAAGTTATTGCTTACTGCAATTTGTGAGATTTCCAAAATTCCAGACATTCCAAGTCCCTAAATCTCATATTTAGACCTCCTTGAGTGTTTATGAGAGCAACAATTTCAGGATGACTTCAAAATGACAAGGAGTCACGTGCATTTACTGGTTAAAGAGGCCTTTTCTGAGGCAAGAGCGAACGTCGAATTTGACAAGAACACTACAAAAGAATTATTGGTTCTGCTCCACAACATAAAATAGGCTAACATTGATGGGCCTTCATGGGAAAATCACTTCCTAGATTTCAAAAGATCGGGTGTCGTCAATATGAAGTGGACTAAAAATGTCAAGATGTTGTCCTCAGTTGTATATTTCGAAGGATTAAAAGAGGAAGTCACGAAATACATAATTAGTCGGTACCATGACAATGTTTTGTGGTTGGAAAATCCACTACCCATCATAGCTATGAATTTTTATACCTTTATTGGGTTATCACATACCATATATATATATATATTATTTTCAACTCTAATTCATGGGTTATAGAATTCACTTGTGAGATAACAAAAAAGAACTCAAAAGGGATTATTACTAGTCAAGTTGAGTAAAATGGGCTTGCATAATAGTCTCTTTGTGCCTTACTCCAGCTGACCAAGCATCTGCTGTTAAAATAAATATGTTGGAAGCCATTGGTAAAATAACAAGGTCAGGTAAATGATATAATTAGGTAGACCATGTCTCTGACATGTTGTAGATCAGTTGCCAAGAATGTCAAAATTCTGGTAAGGCCATCCATTTACCATCTCTTTTAATTTGGCTTGCTATGATGCACATCTCACTAGTTGGTAAAGTGGAAATTACAAAGAAAATTGTCTCATTGATGTCCTTTGCACATGGGTGCTCGAGTACCCCTAAGTAAATCTCACCACGGTAAATTTTCAAAAATTGGTGTTGAATAGATGGAGGGTATCTCAACATATTTGTTAGATTCTACCCAACATATCACATATACATATAGGTCTCGACATGATGAAGGTTTGGTATGTAAATTATGATGATGTACAACCTAATGAACTACCATACCAACCTTCGATTTGTAACACCACCTCAAACACACTTAGAGGACCTAGGATAAATGTGAGGTGTCACTTTTTCTTAACCCAACTTCCAAGGTATCATTATGGAAATGGGGTTACAAAATTTCTCCCTCTCCAAGGTTAGTGAAATCAAGTTTAGACTACACCATCGCATTCATCTCTTTGAGAGATTTTCGGTGATATAAACTTTATCAAAATCTAACTTATGGATCAATAGTTATGGGCATTTAAAGTTTGGCCTCAATAACCCTACCACGTCAAAAAGGATACCACGTGGTGATATATTGTAGCCCATTTGGCCTTTCAATTTCAAGCTCTGCCACCACATGGTTTTCCACATAGTCTTGGGCTATGCCACGTTGTCTCTCCCTCCTTCAAACTGAAGTGAAAAAGAGGTAATGTCAAAAGGGCCCATGGCATTAATGATAACTATTCATGTTAATTTCCATGTGATTTCCTGTTCCCTAACCCTTATCAATTGTGGCCTCAATGTAACACATTTTCACATCAAGAGACTCTCTTGGGTGCGATAGACACTTCCATGTCTATTGTCTGCAAGACTTCCCTTTCCCCAGTTATGTCAATCATGACTGAATCATTTTTATACACCCAA
Organism: Pinus taeda; assembly: GCA_000404065.3. Lineage (NCBI taxonomy): Eukaryota > Viridiplantae > Streptophyta > Pinopsida > Pinales > Pinaceae > Pinus > Pinus taeda. The sequence goes on along the minus strand of APFE031516492.1, from coordinate 91,310 downwards.
CTCAGATCTCGTAACCACGATGATGTGACCTATGCGCTCTGCTAACATTCTGTCGATGTCATGAAGGCATCATCCCACCACACGACCCTTTTCGAGAATGCCACATGTGACTAAAAAATCAAGCCACTTGGTTCTCTAAAATTTCTCCTATGATTTCCACGTGTCATGCCTTCCACATGCCATGTTAGCTCCTCATCCACATCATTCTAGCAAATCAATCCTATCTTGGACCCCACTAGGGCCGGAGGTCTTGTGACAAACATCACTTCCCCATTATAAGATATTTCGGGGTCCACCATGGAGCCCAACCCTTGGAGCATCCACATCCTCATGCCCCAATCCAACGTTTCGACTCAATTACTTCCCAGGGGCCCACATCCATGACATGAATTTCTTCGTCTACTAATAAGGATGCTCTCTGTCTTATAACACCCATCTCTTGGAACTGATGTGAAATGGAACAGTCACTCAGCTCCTTGGAAATGACAGGAAACTCACTGCCAGCTGATGGATTACTCCCTGTCTCCCACCTCCATATCTACACCATTTATATTCAACAACCACACTACAAAAGGGCCGCAATGTGACAAGGAATTTTATGTGTTAAACAATGAGAAACTTCTTGTTAAGTGCATGTGAACACTTAGAGGCCTTCCTAGTCTAGCTCTTCCTCATGTTTTCTATGACAAAATAGAGAATCCTACTGGCTCTTGTACCTAGAGAATGTGGTTTTGTGGCCTCTTTCTCATGGGATTTACACTCAATCAATTCTAAGGGGACAATAATCCACTCTCTCTTATTGTTGCACACAAACCATCATAGGACTTCTTCTTAGGAGATAGATAAAAATTTCATCAAGCTAATTCATTAGCAATAAAAATAAATCATGGAATTACTAAGAACATAACAGTTAAACATGGATCCCCACTCCCCTTGTGTCACAATATTTAACATTCATGTCAATACACAAGAACCATGCATTCCTCATCAATAAAACATGTCATATATAGATTCAACAACATTATACATTCACGTTGTATTAATATGGGTAGTGACAAAAATAAGCAACTTATCTCGTGAAATAGGTGACTGATAGCTAAGAGAGGGACTTCCACCCAACCATAAGCTATCTGCATTGTTATTCTTTAAGTTGCAACAAACCATCCCTAAGCTATATTCAGATTTTGAGGAGGTAATTGATCAAAAGTTCTCAACTAGTCAACATATAGTAAGAGGAAAATTCTATTTCTCAGGTGATTTCTCTACAACTCCCAACTATAGCACCATAGTGACTCTTAACCAATTAACACAACAACCCCATGGGTTCAAGCAAGGCACAAAGAGTCTCAATTCAGATTTGGAGAAAGACTGTATATGTATAATGGGAGGTTTATCACCTAGATTAGCTTACTATAGGGGTAAAGAGACCACTTATATAGGTATTTTATTAGTGGGTGATAGCACCAATGTTATCGGCCCTAAGGCTACACTTAATGTTTATTAGTACCAACTAGTACATGATTGTCCCAACCTGACCAATAGTTTGTCAACACATCGAGTTTCCTAATGGTTTATCAGCCCTAAGTACATCCATTGCTCAGATGTTTATCACCGAGAAAGTCTTTACAGGTTTATCAACCAAGCTAACACCTGAATATCACAACTCCACAAACTCTCTATGGCAATAACACATAGGCACAACACAAGCCTCAACAAAGCAACATATAGGCACAAAAATTTGCCTAAATAAAACAAAAGATAGGCACAAGCACATGCCTCAACAAGGCAACATATAGGCACAAACCCAAACCTTAACAAAGAAACACACAAGAACAAACAAATACCTCAGTAAAACACAAAGAATACATCCCACAAGCACATAACACAATGTTAGAGAAAGGTTAATCTTCCAAGCAAATTCATCTCTATTGCAAAATCCAAGGTCTCGTTCTTCTACTCATTGCACTCCTTCATGTTGTCTCTCTCGACCTGACTTATGCATAATGCATAATCCCCTCCAAAATCCCCCCTTCCTTGGGACTTCTCTCCTTCTCGTACGTCAAGCATGTTGACCACACCTACGTCTCTACGAGAATCAAGATTGCATGCTTGTCCTCTACTCAAGAGGTCCATTCTCTCAATTAAATGTATGCACATCAACGCCATTAAACCAATAGGGATTTAGGTGATAAAAAAAATGAAAGGCTTAGGTTTACAAGCAACTCATCCTCCTTCATTCCTCTAAATCCATGTCCTCTTGTCAGTTAGACAATATGTTACATTTTCACATAATTTAAATGAATTAAAATTCATAAAAATATTTACATGAGGGCTTGAAAAAAGGGTTTTCATAGACCCCATCCCCTTAGAGGAACATCATCCTCAGTATTCCATACTTGAACACACACTATTTACAAGAGCTTTAGATACATATCTCTTCCCATTCATTTGCATATGCATATAAATTTACAATCGTATTCACATTTTCTTGACCAACAAACAAAAATTGGTATGACACCCTCATTTGCTCAACCATCTCCCATGTGGCTGCTATTGTCACTCACTGCTTCATAAGACTATCAGTTGCCTAGAGTGCAGAAAATAAATAAATTTTGAAGCCATTGAAGCTCTCAAGGTCTAATCGGACCCTCTCCATTGCATAGTGCTCGTGATAATCTTTCCAACGATATATATAAGTCCAAAAATGGACTTCTAGATTAGAAGTTAGAGCAGTTTGAAGATGGGGGTTTTGTAGCCTTGAAATGAAAGAGAGGAGCACAATGGAGGGCCCTGGGCATAGAAAATCCTACAATCCCACATTCCCATGATATCGTAGTCCCACAGTCCCACGATATCGCAATCTCTCATCGTGCAGGTCCCGCAGTACCGTGATCTAGTACTCCCATAGTATCAAAATAAATCCTGCATATTGGCGATCGGCATGGTGATGAGGTTATAACTTTAAGAACCTTGTGATATTGTCGATTTGCAATACAATATTAAATCTTCAGGGAAAGGACTAAATCATTTAACAAAGGAAATGCATGCAAAACCAAGGCTGGGCGAGCCGTTTTCTCACTCCTCTAAGGGGCCACATGGCGCAATCCCATTGGACCATATGTATGACATGGAAACTAACATCATCAATGATGCGGCAGTACAGAAGTGACGTTCCAGTATGGAGGACACGTGGCATTCAATTTTGGCATTTTCAGGGGTGCTATTGGGGCATTTTCGGGTGACACGTATCACCACTCACTGGGTGACATGTGGCATCGATGACGTCATCCCGCGCAGATCGGAAATTGGTGATCGCACACAACAAATTTCATTCTTCTGCTGAATTTCCTTCTCGGCCTACGATTCAGATATGCGAGAAGTCCCTAGACACGATATTTTATACACTGGAGTTATAGGGATGTCAGGTCCGTTCCTTTCAAAATCCTCATGCTCATTCAACACTCTATCCCGTAGATCAACGATCGCAGGTGTCAAGGGGAAAAGGCTAAAGTGAAGTTCTATCAAATGTTGAGATGTGGGATTCCAAGTAACAAAGGAAAAAGGCCCTTGGGACGGGAGCCTAAAGGCCTTAGCACTCGAGGGCTAAGCCCCTGGTCATAGCCCCAAGTCATATGAAGGAAGTCGTAGAAAGGGGTTGAAAGCAGTCTTGTTACTGTGTTAAAGGGCCGCACCTGACAGACTTCTTGTTACATCATAAAATGCATCCCCAAGTGTATCAGAGCACCGAAAAGGATTGCGTAGAGCTTTAAAGGATGTATGGGTCAATAGCTGGAGCATTGAATGGAAGTATGGAACATTTAATCCAGGTATGGGCGTATTCAAGATAAGGCCCTCTCGTAGCACACATCCAGAGTCGGCACCCAAGGCATTTAAGGGACAATGGATAGTGAACCACCTCGGTAATAGAAAAGAGCATGATGACAGAGACGTGGCTTGATTAGAAGACTTCACAGGAACCACCAAGGACCTATTCCTCCTATTTCTTATTATTTTCTGTAGTTTCTTATTTCCAAGAAAGGGAGCATATCTCAATTGTAATCTTTGGGCAATAGAGCCTTACACTGGCCGAGACAGCTAGTCTAGCAGACAACTAGAGCTCAAGCCAAGATATTTGTTTTAACTATAATCCAAGCTCTTCCCCTCTTCTTATAAATAGGGGAAAATAACATTATATAGGGGGTTGGCTGGTTTTGGAATCTCTCACCTGAGCGGTGTGAATTCTGAGATTCCATTTTGGTTCTATTTTCTTATTCATGGTGGACTTGATTGATGTGATGTTTTTTTTCACTTACTGGTTCACGGATACCCGGGTCAGTGGGTAGTTGCTACGTCCAGGGTTTTTTAACACTGAGTGGATGCCACCCGAAGGGCATCAACACCCCTTGGCCTATTTACTGACCTAACCCCAAGAGCTTTCTGGATTCGACCCTGTGACCTCCCATTGGCGAGGCACTTGATTTGACCGATTGAGCTAACTCTTGGGGCTTACTAACTGATGTAATGTTGAATGTATGGACTGGTTATTTGGACCCTTTAAGATAAATGGAATTTCCTTGTTGATTCCAAGCATGATTAATTTGCAACATGTTCCTCTCCATAATCCCATTTCATTTGTGTTTTTCCTCATTTGAAATAGTATAATGAATGCAGTTGGTTCCTCTCTAATCTATGGATTTATCTTAGCTACTCAATAGAAGATAGCACCTATGTTATCACAGACCTACATGTGTCATTCACTAGCATTGTAGTAGGTGCTGTAAAATTACAGATTTACTTGTGTATTTGATTAACCTATAGGACCTTGGCTAGCCCAGATATACATTAGCTCTTGGCAGAGAATGATACCCATGTCATGTTTGGTCTGAAACCTTCTTTTGCACCCCACTGTTTCTATCACTCCACCTCCCCCCTCTTCCATATTTCTATTGGAAAATATTTTCTTAGTATTTTGTGTTGTTTATAGCCCTATACATCAAATTCCATATCTTTGCTAGAACATTGCTACTTAGGATTCTGTTTGTCACAGCCCTATGCATCTATTTCCCTCCTTCCTTTCCTCCTCTCCACGATTTCTACAACTTCAGTTTAAGTTGTCTCATTGTTGTGTGTCGGCCACCAAAAGAAGAGGTCATTTCTCTTTGAGATTGTCCCAATATACCCCTAGCATTTGGATCCATGTATTGGCTTGAGACTACCTCAGTGAAGGCTTATTAAACCAAGCCCATCCTATTAGCTTTTTTACGTGACAATTGGCAAGCGCACCTCTCCCTTGGGAGGGCACTTAGGATTTTTAAAAACTTACCACAGGGTCAAGAAGGAATTTTTTTGGGAGGGTCTTAAATCTAATATTCAAAATTTTGTGGCAAAATGTTTGGTTTGCCAACAAAATAAAGTTGAGACAATTAAGACCATGGGTCTATTACAACCTTTAGACATTCGAAGTCAAGTTTGGGAGAAGGTTTCAATGGAGTTTATCATAGGTTTACCAAAGTCCGAAGGAAAGAGTATCATCATGGTGGTAGTTTATAGACATACAAAATATGCACATTTTTTTGCATTATCTCATCCATTTAAAGCCAGTACAATTTATACTACATTTATGGAAACAATTAAAAATATTAATGGAAACCCAAAGATTATTGTAGCAACAGAGATCCCATTTTCACTGGAAATTTTTGGATGGAATTATTTTCTTGTTTGGGTACTCAATTAGCTCATAGATCATCTTATCATCCTCAATATGATGGGAAAACTGAGATAATGAACAAATGTTTGGAAGGATATATTTGTTGATTTGTATCTGATAAACAAACACAATGGGTCAAGTGGTTACCTCTGGCTAAATGGTGGTATAACACTTCCTTCCATACTGCAGCAAAAATGATCCCATTTGTGGCACTTAATGATATCATCCACCATCCATCACATCATATTTAAGATAAAATTCTAAAGTTCAATCAGTGGAAGATCACATTGAGCATCAACAACAAGTTCTCCAACTCTCAAAGGATAACCTCACTTTGGCGCATAATCGAATGAAACAATGGGAAGATCAGCATCACCGTGAAAGAAGTTTTGATGTAGGCGAATGGGTATTTTTATAGCTATAACCATAAATTTTTTTTACCTCAAGCAAGCTAAGCAGGATAATAAATTATCACGAAAGTGCTATGGTCCTTAAAAGGTGTTGCAAGATATTGGTACTATGGAATACAAATTGGAGCTTCCTACATCTTCTTGAGTGCACCCAATTTTCCATTTTTCATGCTTAAAGAAGGTTATAGGTGACAAGCTCCCAGTTCAAACAATATTTCCATAACTTGACAAGGAAGGAAAAATCATATTGGAACTTGAAGCAATCACGGAAACAAGAACTCGACAGCTACAAAATCGATCAATTTCAGAGTATCTCATAAAGTGGAAGAACTTACCTGTTGAAGATTCCACATGGGAGGATGAGAATTTTATACAGAAGCATCTAGAAATACATAAGTGTTGAGGAAAACACTTTTTTGAAGGAGAGGAGCACGTTAGGTTACTATACTACTAGTGTAGCCACTTATTGTTATTGTTGTTCCCATGTAGTCCCCATTTTGTTATTATTATGCCCCATAGAATCCCACTATTGTTATGTTGTTCCCTTACATTATTTTGTTATTTAGGCTCCGATTATATTGTGACCCCTTAGACTCCTATATATAGAAAGGAGGTCTTGTCATTTGTAATTGCCCAAGAATTATTAAGTTATGTGATATAAAGGAGGTTTACCCCTTGAAGATGCTAATTTTGAAGTCGTTGATCTATCTCTCTTTTGATCTGGTTACATAACATATATCGAGAAAATGATGGATTGAAGAGATAGGTTATGATCTAGTAGCCATAGAAAAGAAGGAGACAATGAAAAAAAATAGGCAAACAGAGATAGTGGAAAATGAAGAAGGGGAAGGGTGCATTGGACACTATGAGATTGTAAGTGGTTGGATTTAACTAGCTCGTATTCCCCTGTTTTATGATGCTTTTCCGTTGAATTGATGGTCTACTCCCTGTGACCTTGGGTGATAATCCGTGTAGCTATGTCTATAACGATTGAATTCTTAGTCTATGTTTGAGTGGCTTGTGTGAAACTCAATGAGAAAATGGACCACTAAGCGTTTGTTGTTGTGGAACAATTGACTCCATCTACTAAGGATGTGTCCAACCCATTGGTGTGAAACTTTCCCTTGTGCAAGCATTTCTAAGACCCTAGATCCATATCGAGGGTGGTCCACTGCAAAAAAATTTGCAATGTAGCGAGCTTATGGTAGGTTGGAGTGTGGAAGTCCCTCCTTTAGTTGCCAACCATTTCAAGCTATCCATATAAGTCTTCTTGGCCAGGCATGTTAGGAAACAAGCCATGATATGTCTTATTTTTCTTAAAAATAATGATTAATCCTATGTCATTTATGTAAGAATTCCAAATTCACTATCAAATCATGGTTGACCAACTAACTTGTATATCTATGGTGATTATAAGTATCCTGAGTTATGCAGATGTAACTTTCTTAATCATTTGTAGGATGTCTAATATTTCCTTGACTGCTGATCTAAAATCACTCAGGACTAATATGTCATTTCATGAGTTTTAGTTATCTTTATATATTTAGAATTTTTGGTAGTTCACTACATAACCATGATGGTGGGTTATCTTATTAGGAGTTCAACTTATGTGTTGTGTATGGAATAACTCTACCTCCAAAATGTTGTTTAAATCTCTGTATGATCATGTTGAATTCTTTGCTTTAGATGCCTTCATGGTCATGATTTAACTTATGGATCTATGCGTATGCTAATATCCTCATGATTTATAGAGTTATTTACATGAATATGAATGGTTTCTTGATAGGCCTCAACCGACGTGTTATTGTATGTGATTTTTATAATAAACATGTTGTGAATATCATGGTTCATTGCCTTTTTTTAAGTTGTAGACTCCGTCTTCAAAAGAGAAAGTATGCAGGTGATATGTGATGCTTGAAGGTTTCATTTATATTTATTGGATGCTTGTATGAAGGTTAAGTGAGCATTCTATGGTTGTGTACATTTATGCGATGTTATGTTGTTTAGAGTTTCACAGAGGAAGCTTGGTATGTGATATTTCTGTGTGATCTCGTTATTAGAGATATTTCCTAGTTTTATTTAGTATCTGATATATAAAAAATTTGTAATACCATAAACCTTGTTATGGCCGCGATAGAACTCCTAGGAAGGACTTATGTTTAGATATGGGTTTTCATTATTGGCAATTTTGGTGTTATAGACAATGCCCTATCCTAAAGAAACCTTAGTATAAATCCTTATATGCTTCCTTCACATAAAGTATGGCAAAGTTCTTCACTTGTATTTGGGGCTAGATGGCTCTTGAATGAACCATGTAATCTTAGTCATATACCTTTTCAACTCCCCAACGTTAGATTATATCTAAATAGGTGCAAGGCCAGATATTTAAATGACTAGAGAATGTATCTGAAGGTCTGGTCATTTGGCCAACCATTGCATGTAAAATATTGAAAGAGGACTAGATATGTGAGGCGGTCTAGATTTTGGAGGGAGTGGAACTTATCTGGAGTGGGTCCCATTTGGAGAATTATAGGTGTAAGGATGGATTCACTTGCGAGTGAAGTTTGTATTTGGGTCATCCAGGGGTAATACATGGTGCAAGTTTGCAAAACCCTAGATGGTGGGCCAATAACATATATACTTATGGAGCCATGTGAGATCTGCAGGTTTGGGTGATCAAGGGGTGTGTTAAAGTGCCAAATTTAGGTGCACCCAAATTTCCCTACATAACCAGATATAACACAAATTCGTGGATTATCTAACGAGGTCGAGTCTTTGTGGGAATCATGAATTAGTGTGAAGTGGAAAGTGCCAAGAAGGCACGGTGATGGTTTGGTGGATGCCATGTAGGTGCCAAAGATAATGTGGCATTTCTTGGGGTGATTGTAACAAAATGGGTTAAAAGTTCATGTAATAAAGCTAATAAAGGAAAAAATAAGACCAAGGTCATGGGAAATGTATTCCAAGATGAATGTTGGTAAAAACATAGTGATGAGGATCATTCGTGAATTTTAAATGGCTATGGAAATTGACAAAGGCATTGGAAAAGGCAAAGTGGCATTAATTGGCATTTATTTATGAAAATAATGGAAAATAGGAGAAAACGAAAGGTGAAAGGTCACATAATTGCATGTGAGCAAAATTGAAGGAAAAATAGAGGAAAATTAAGAAATTAGAGGCATCAATGATAAAAAGGCTTCTGAGGCCAATTGGGCTTTCATTGGTTTACCTTTTGTTAGTTTTAGCTTGGAGCTCTCTTCTATTCTCTCTCTATCCCTCTCTCTCATAATCCTGCACACTTAGAGCATTCTTGGAGCATTCTAGCATACATTGGATTTGGAGAAAGAAGGCAAAGCAAAAGCAGGAAAGCGCAAGGGGATATCTAGATCAACAACTACAACGAGATTGCCTTTTAGGTAGAAGGTTGCATTTATGATCTCCTTGTTGATTTATGGATGCATAGTATATGAATGGGATTATTTGGTTATGATATGTCATTAGAATGGATGATTTCCTATATTGATAGTGGTTTTAGCCTTGCCTTGCCATTTCTTGAATAGCCATGGCATTATGGGTTTTTCCACTTGATTGTATTCTGATTGGTGCTCATAATTCCTTATGGTTGTGGGTTGGAACAAATGTTATGGAAGCCTTGGAACAACTTGGGTTGAGTTACTAATCCTGGAGCCTAGGTTGGAAAACAGTTTGGAGCCCTTGATGGGTTGAGTTACTAGTCTTGGATCTGTGTTGGACAAATGATCTGGAGCCTTGGAAGGCTATGGGTTGAGTTACTAGTTCCTGGAGCCCTGGACAACTTGGGTAGAGACCAATCTAGTTGGTGTTAGTGATGTCTGACCATGAGGTGGAATCACTGGTTGAGGGTTGAGGTGGTTTGGCCTCTGGAAGTCCTCGTTTGGTTTATTCCATGAGATCCCACATTCATGCTCAGAATATGGAGCGAGGGTGCTTAGCTGAAAGAGAGTTTTATTTCAGCCCAATCTATGGTCGGGTGGTATGTGGAAGTCCCTAACTTCATTGGTTTTTGGATATGATAATAACAGCTCTTTTCCCATTGTATTTTATGAGTAGTTGCACTTGAGATTAAGTTTTTAGGAAAAACACTGAGAAGGGGGGGGGGGGGGGTGAATCAATATTTTTAAACTAAACCTTTTCTTTTCTCATTCATATTTATGTACACTAATGTTAAGAAGTAAACTTGGATATGTACGTGACTGTGATGAAGACAAGTAGTGTATACCCAGTTAACCATCTTTTCAGTTAATTCATCATCTATTTAACTTGAACCAGTGTATCAGTACTTCATTACACATTAATTAAACAATAACCATATGTAGTAAGAACAAAACAAAGCATCACACATAAGAAACACATCAACACTCATGAACACTAAGATTTTTAGTTGGAAACCCAATTTGAGAAAAAAACACCGCTGATGTCGTCTTTATCTTCTTATTTTATTATAAAGATAAATTTATTACAATCTTGTATTGGCACAGACTCATACCAGTATACAGGTACCCACTTGCAGAAGGCTACAAACTTCTCTTTTTCTCCAAATTCTATTGGAATGGAGCTACAACCCCCTTATCTTTAGTTCTTTGTGGATCACTTTTCAAAATATTTCAAACTAGATCCATTTCAAATATCATATAGCAATACTGAAATCAACACTGTATCAAGTCACTGAATCAAATGGATCATCAAATCAAATATTGAAATAACTTATTCAAACAAATAGACCAACTTATATAACTGTATACCCATTCATCAGAATACCATACTACATACTATTCATTCAAGAAACCAGATCTAGTCACTGCAAACCTTGATTAAACACATGTTAAAATATATACACTACTGTTCATAACATACCCACATATATATGTGCTTTCCATTAGGATGACCTATGTATAGATCTCAAAACACAGGAATCTGAATCTAAATCGCTGCACTACTGAAACAATCACTGAAACACATATTGACCACATCACATATCTCTGAACCACATATAGGTCATCACATAGAATCATCATTACTGTTGATCAGTTCAACCCAACCAGCACTGTTAAACCCATATTATCATGAAAAAATTCATCACTAGACAACAACAAACATAATAAAATAAATCAATCATTATCATAAGCTCATACTGCAAAACCCTAGCATATGTACGCGACCCTTGTAAAGAATTTCCATGTATATACACACCTTTCATAATTGACACCCACGTACAAATCTTTCCATTCTACAAAATATATACACGACTACCCAGAAGTAGATTCATGTATGTACGTGACCTTTCGGAAGAAAATCTGCATATAGATCTATATTTACTGAGTCAAACCTTTGTTGCACAACAGAACACTTGCTAAACCCAAATATTGGCATACACCATAACATATACACATCATAACATCATCATCACATATCTATCAAGCCATAAGCATATTATTCAATATGTAGTCATTTTAGATCTAATAGATTTGATCCATCATCGTAAACCTTGGTGCACACCTATTTTTAGATCAAACTAATCATCAATGACCCAATGCTTGCACACATAGCACTCCATCTCCTTATATAGATTAGGCCTTAGCCAATACCTTAGGCCAATTCCATAGTTATGTCGATGGTATTCTTTGACGGGATCAAATATCTATTGTCACACTCATTACTATGGGCCAATACCATGGTAAAGACTCCATGGTATGTACGTGGTCTTTGTTCACAGGACCTATGTATACTTATTAAAACATCACCTTTATCCTTCCTCTGTCTTTGAACTGATATTCCTTTGACCAATCTCTCTATCACATCTATATTGGCATGTACACTCATTATGCTACCATCATGTTGACATCTTTATCAAGTAGGTTTCCATCAAGGACAACGCATTAGTGATAATGCCAACAATCTCCCCCTTTGGACTTGATGGCAACCACTTTGGTCTTTGGTCACCACCACCTGTAGATACCTATAACCACATCTGTAGATATACCAAGCTTCTCTCCCCCTTTGACATCAAGGGAAAAGGGTTGACCAATGCTAAATGAAGGCTTCTTTTTTAGAGAGGAGCACTGTAGATATGATGTTGCTGAATATGAGCACTGACCATGCTCCCCCTCAGCATATAAATAAATTAAATTAATACAACTTTATATTTATATTATTCGAATAGATAATACAAATATAAACTTGTGATAAATTATATATACAAGTAAATAATACGACACAAAACATTACATTATAACACAAAATAATTAACTATCTAAATTTAAAATTTGATTTGTATAAATATTTAAATTTTAAATAGCCATCAAGGGGCAGCTCAATTGGGGAAGGTTGTGAAAATGAAATGTTATATCCGAGGGTGGTTCAAATTAGGGAAAATTTTAAGGATGGAAAATTATCTTGAAGTTTAAAAACATTGGTGAATCTCAATAGGTCCTAATATGCAAACCATAAAATCTTTATTGATGTATTTGTAAAATTATTCAAATTTATAATGATTATATATACTATCTATATAATGTTGGTAATTTTTAAGGTAAAATAATTTTATATTGTAAAATTTGGGCAAATAATTTTTATGAAAAATGAAAATTGGTGATCTTTTTTTTTTAGAAAAATCATCAAAAATTAGCCCACCTAAGAATATTAGCCCCTAAAAATTTCCATGGTTCAAATTCTCAGATTCACCTATAATTGTGAAATGGACATACATAGGAACCTAGAGGTTATAGTGACATTGCAATCAATCCCTTAATTCACGTATACATGTGAGAGGAGCATCCTTAGGCACCTAGAAGATATAGTGACATTGCAAACAATTTCAGGTCACACTAGCACAAGAGAAGCCCACTTGATGTCACACAAGTATGTTTGTTTTTTCTTCTAAAAAAAAATACAAGACCAAAGCACTTGCCACTTCCTCTAGATATTAAAAAAACATAAATAGAATAAAATATTTAAGTTTTAAATGTTAATTTTTGTTTAAATAATATAATTTAAAATTCAAAACCATTTTTAAAACAAAAATATCACTTTACTATAAATTTATTATTGCAAAATAAAACTCTAAAATTATTATAAATTATAAATTAAATTTTAATTAAAATTAAAAATTTAATAGTAATAAAATCAAAATATTTAAGTTTTAAATTTTTATTAAATAATATAATTTTAAATGTCAAACACATTTTTAAATATCATTTTTACTATAATTTTATATGTTGTAAACTCTAAAATTAAAATTAATAATTTAAAATTAATAAAATAATAGACTCTAACAAGATAGATTTTAGTCATTTTACATGTTATAGTTTTGGCCATGTTTACATGTTATGAGAAAGAACAACTCAAGTGCATATCAACTCACTTATGTTTGGTATGAAGGGTACCATATGAAATAGATATAGTAGGCTAAGAATCATACTTTATAATATAAAGAGTGATTGATATAAAGAAAGTAATGTGAATGTATTAAAAATCAAATTTTAAAATGAGAAGTTAAAAACCATATACATTCATATACTCTACTATTTCAAGTAATTCATACAAATAAATAAAAATAAAAATAAAATACATATTTATCAAATATATTATATTCATTTATATTTAAAAATATAAAAATAAAACTCATCATTTAAACATAACAAATTAATTAAATCAAAGAATAATAAATGAAAAAAAACAAATTTATAATATTTCAATTCTAGAAATTAAAAAAAAAATATTTTATTAAACATCAAATTGTAATAACATTCTTTTTGTAAATCGAGATTCTATTTATTCTTCCAAAAATGAGTACATCAAAAGTATAACGCATGTAGTCTCACCCTGACCAGGTTTGTTGACTACCACTAACAACAAATGACAATGCAATAGAAAAACATCAAGTGACGGAGTCCACAACTTGAAGGACCAGAAGCATTAGTAAACTAACAAGATACATAAAACAACTGTAATCATGTTAGTCCTCAGAAGTGATGGAAGCTGCGTTGTCCGGGGTTGTTCTTGGAGGTGGAGGAGGGTGGAAAGAGCATTGAATGTGCTCTTTGAAATGGGCCATCCAGGGCTCCATTTTTTCGACTTTTTCAGATAACATGTTCTGGCCTCCCCAAAAGACCACCACACTTTCCTGAGTATGACACTAAAATTAGTGCATCTTGTTCAAGGTTGCAAGTAGCTTCGCGTGCTCCTCCTGCCTCACTCACTCCACATTTTCCATTCTTTCCAGAAGTGATTGAATGAGGTCCTCACAACGCTCCATGCAACACACCTGTTGCTGCCCACGTCCCACATAATGCGCCACCCCCTAACTCCTCACTCCGTGACGAGCCAACCTGATGTGATGCTGACTCCATTGGGAGCGACCCCCTTAACTGATGATCGAACCTCCCTGGGTGCTACAACCTCTTGCCTTTGAGCGTCCCCGATGTTTATCTCACGTTCTACCACCACCTCGGGCAGCTGAGGTTGCCGAGCTCAAGCGACCCCTCTGGAGCCACCACGACTTGAATGATTGGGGATGGGAGCCACCTCCATCTAGAAGAGGCACACACCGCCCTCTGGAATACCCAAATTGGGCTTCATAAATGATGAAGAATGAGACATGTGAGGATTAGGGTGCATGTTGATCCACTTGAAACCACATAATAATTTCACCGAGGGAAAATTCACCCCTGCTACCCACAATACCATGTTCATTCTCTCTAAGATGGACTCCAAAGATCTCAGACTCACCATAGCCATAGACAAATCTCTGATGCCCACCCTAAGAAGGTCAACCGCAAGCCAAACGACCACCCAAAGAACAATGCACCCGCCCTAGAGACGCCACCAAGCTCGAATGGCCTAGGCGAAAGCACTAGTGGGCGCAACTAAGATCTTATCCCTCCAATTCAATGAGAAAACCATCAGACCCTAATTATGCAACAAGAGAATCCATATACTGCTACTGAACCAACACAACTCCAGTAAAACTAATTTTCCCTGTCAACTCCTCCATTCCACAGATTTAACTCGTAGACAAAACCAACAATTGTCAAAGATAGACGTTAACACAAGAAGGAGCTTCAGCACTCAAACTCCACCTCTCCCAAACCAGGAGTCCATGGAAACAACTATTTATTCACTCTAAACTCACATACCAAGTTTCTTGGCATAACCATACTCTACAACTCTCAATCTTAATTGCACACCATATCCAGGTATCGCCTGGGTGATAACGAGCCACTCCACTAACCATTAACTCACCACTGATGCCACCACCTGCATAATACCATGCGAATGGATGTTTCACACAAGGTTCTTCAAACTCCCCCGTACTCAAGGTGCTTGGAGAGGACTAGGAGGCAAGTCCTCGCACCTGAAGCCACGCACCCTAGATCATATCCCACACATTCCTTCAGGGACTACGTTCACTCTGTTCAACACGCCCATCAGGGAGGCCTCTTTTGAGGCCATGATATTTCAAAATTATTCTATAATGGCATCCTGAGGAGGTGGGGGCTAGCCATGTACGAATTCCTGACTCTGGTGCCCACTACCCCAGATTTTCAAGCTTGTCCACAAATTTGTTGCACTCCCGGTCTATGTGTTTAGTGATTACATATTAAAAGGAGGAGAGTCGTGATTGGATTTTCTTCCCGATGGTCTCCAGTCGCCAACTCTTGATCACTTTTTCTGGGGAAGATCAATTGATTATTTTCTGTAACACAGATATTGTGATTTTATAATCGTTTGTAACCTGTAGATTTACCACTCCTTGCTCTGTTTCTATTTGTAATCCTTTCTCCATCTCTAGGAATTCAACCACATTATTGGTGGTGTTTCCACATGAGGTTGCATAGAACTTCACTACTTTCCCCCTGTCATTGCAAATTACTCCACTGAGTCCTACTTGTCTGGGTTTCCCTTGGAGGCACCATCAAAGTTGAGTTTGTGAAATCCCCTTGGGGGTCAAAGGAAAATGTTAGGTGATCGTTCCCGCATAGGCTATATGGTTTTCGACACTGAAGCAGTGGAATCTTGATATATTTCCTATGCTATCAGGATTTCTTGTTCTCTACCTTCTGCTTTCCAATCCTCTTCTGATCAGAGGCCTATAGAAATGGTCTCTTTGATATTTCTCTTTACTGTTAGCCACACCTGGCCAATCTGTATGCTTTCCAAGTGGAAAACTGCTCGGTTCCTTTCTTTCGAGATGTTCCAAAGGACAAAGCCTTAGCAAAGGCACCACGCCCTGTTGATGATGGGTTTTTTGAAGAGTTTCCATCAGCATACCTCAAGCGATTCGATCAAGCTATTCGCTGACCTATCACATGCCATGAACAGGGATCTAACCTGATCCCAAAGCTCTCAGGCTTTGGAGCACAAGTTCAATAGATTATCAATTGTTTCCTCTTCTATAGTGCACAGAGGGCATCAGGACAGACCACATAATCCTTTCTTCTTGATTTTATCCCATGTAAGAATCTTGTTGTGCCTAGTTAGCCATAGAATGAATGATACCTTTGGCCACAATTTTGAATATCAGATCCATTTCCATAAGGGGGGCAGATTCTAGTCACCTGAAATACATAGGATTGAATAAGCTTCTTTAAGAGAAAAAATACCTTTTGCCTTATGACCCCAATGTAGTTTTTCAGGTTCCCCATTGTTGAGGATAGGAAGTTGTCTGAGGATTAGGGAGAGGGCCACCCAATCTAGGGGCAAATATCGTGTTGGCCAATGTTTTGAAGATTTCCAGTCCCTCCATTGTGCGGATAGGATGGAGACATACCAGAAGTATTTTATCTTTTCCACTTCTAATTGCTTGGTGAATGCTTGGATCTCCCTAATACTATCCTCTTGGCTTAATATGGGGTGTTGCGTGCATGAATTGTCCCAAAATTTAGCCTTAAATCCATTTCTGATTTCCCAAAAGCCATGTTGCTGAATTAATGCCCAGCTTTATTTTTCTTGATTCGAGATGGAAGACCCATTTGGGAGGATGTGATGATCCATCAGAGGGTTCGACCAACTCTCTATGCCATATTTACCTGATCATTACCTCTTCCAAGTCTCCTGACCACCCTACAACCACCTACACCGAACTTTGGCCCTAAGAGCCTGCAACAATGTTTCAAGATCCTTGAGCCCTAGACCACCGTGAACTTTTTATTTGCATAATTTATCCCATGCTCCAAGAGCCCACTTGCGCTCGATTTGTGAGCCTGACCAAAGGAATTTTTGAAACTTAGTTGTTAGATCTTTGTAGACACTTCGGGGGGTCCAGAGGGTCGAGAGTTGATATATCAGGAGGGCTTGATGAACAAATTTCAAAAGAACGAGCCATCCTGATGTATTCAAGATTCTAAAGGTCCATCTAGATAATTTCCGATCAATGTGGGATAACATGTCTTTCCAATGTGATACCTTTAGGTAATTTGGAACCAAAGGGACTTCGAGGTACATGCTGGCGAGTGCACCTATTATGAATCCAAGGATTCGGGCCAGATGGCTTTGCACCCTTGGGTTAGTGTTGAAGAAGAATATATCTGATTTATCGCCATTGATCAGAGTGCCCAATGCCCGTTGAAACTCTTCTAGGATGGAGCCAAAGTTCCTAGCCTCCTTCAGAGTTGGTTTACCAAATAACATGTTATCATCCACGATTTGCTGATGGGCGATTGAAGGGTCATATTGGGAGATTTTTAGTCCTAGGAGAGACAGCGAATCCGCCATAGCCTCTATGAGTCTACTCAGTCCTTAAACAACTCTGATGAAGAGAAAGGGGGATATAGGGTCCCCCTATTGCAGACCTTGGGAGCCTCGAAAGGGATGAGAGGGTGCCCCATTAACCAACATGGATTAAAAGGGGGTTATAATCATAGATTTGCTCCAGCTTATCCAAGTTGGGGAGAAACCAAAAGCTTCAAGGGTAGACAAGAGATAATTCCAATTTAGGCGATCGTATGCTTTAGAAAGATCAAGTTTGATTAACATACCTCGAGTTTTAGAGGATATAGAGTGAATTACTTCATGGGCCATGATTATTTCATCCAGGATTTGTCGACCTTCCACAAAACCTGACTTCTCTTGCTCGATTATCTCTTTTAGAAGGAGCTTTAACTGTCGTACAATAATACCAGAAAGAATTTTATATATCACATTACAAAGGGTGATTGGACGAAAGCCACTAGGGTCTACTACAGATCCTTTCTTTGGAATGAGTGTGAGAAAAGTTTCGTTCAGCACCGACAAAATTCATTTAGAATGAATGGAGTCTTCCACTGAAGTTTCGATTTCCTTCTCCAAGAAGTGCTAGTTCACTTTGTAGAATTTAGAGGTGACTCCATCGGGACCGAGGGGCTTTATTTGCAAGAATAGCTCTAACCACTACTTCCGCTTCTTCATATGAGATCTCCCTCATGAGAGAATTATTCTGGTCCTCCGAAATGATTTTTGGGATACATCGTCTAATTCTGAAGATGGGGTCTCCGAAATGATTTTCGAGATACATCGCTTTATTTTGGAGACGGGGTTGCTTCTATCCACCTTTGGTTTCATGAATAGGGATTGAAAATGCCTTATTAGCTCTTCTGTGACGTCCTCATGTCACACCAGTCGTTGTCCATCTCATCCTTTCAGGTAGAAGATCTGAATAACCTACCTGTGCTTCAGTGTGGTTCTGTGAAAGAATTTTGTATTCTGATCTCCCTCTTTAAGCCATTGAATTCTTGATTTTTGTCTCCACTGTATTTCCTCCCATTTTCGACATGTTATAATTCATTGAGAACTTCTCCCTCTTGCTCAACCAATTACTCAGTTCTCCCTTCCATGATGATTCTTTGTTGGATTGCCTTCTTTGCTTCTTCCAACCTTCACTTGTCATGGTGAATGTTACCAAAGTCTGTTCTGTTCCATTATTTGATTTTCCTTTTCAACTCCTTCAACTTGAGTCAAAAAGTTTCCATTGAGTTATGACATGTTACTCGTATTTCTTTCCACCATGCTTCTAGCTTGGTGAGGAAGTCCAGCTTCTCCAGCCAGAAGGACTCAAAGCGTAATGGACGATTCCGTGGAGCCATCCTCAGGTCTATTACAAGGCTTATCGGCCAATGATCCAATCCAAAGAAAAGGAGGATCATGGCTTGTAGGTAAAGATCCTGCTGGAGGATGTCATCAGAAATGAGAAAGTGATCCAATCACGATGTTATCTAGTGTTTTTCTCCTCATCTGTTATTCCATGTGAAGGATCCATTCACAAAATCAATATCTTCAACTTCCAGGGCTTGGATGGTTTCTTGGAAGGAAGTTGAGATTGGGTCCAGTCTTTTGATACCTCCCTTCTTCTCGCCCAGGTCCTTGATCATACTGAAGTCCCCTTGCCAAGATTCAACTAGAATTCCCTAGCTGGTCTTTTTGATACCTCAGATTCCTTAAAAAACCATTCTTAGCCCCTGAAAATGTAGGGCCATAAAGTCCCATGAGCCAGACATTCTCTACAAAGCCGACGCACTCACGCTAATCCGAGAGGGTGTTAGAGGAGGCAATCCAGTTTTGGAAGGAGATAGATTAGGGATCCCATAGGATTCCCATCCCACTCGCACAACCCCTTGCATCTCGTGCCATGCATTCCACCACTGGCCAACTTCTACCCGTAATATCAGTAATATTTTCCATCGTTACTTTGGTTTCATGGACGACTACAATATCTAGTTTCTCTTTCTAAATTTGTTCTTTTAAGTACCTCAACTTTGTTGGTTTGGGATAGCATTGGATGTCTTCTAGCCATGAAAATTGGTGGAGAGGCTAAAGCACATGAGATCTCCAAAACCCAGAAATAGTTTGGGAAAAATCTAACCAGTTTGGGAGATATTAAAATATTTAATATTTTTAATGGAGTCCCTAAGTCTAAATGTAGGGAAAATAAAATATTAATGTGAATGAATATAAAAATAAGTTAGAATGGTCCAAAAGTCATGGATAAAGCTAGATATAATCTTAGCCATTGATTAGGGACCTAATCTCAGCCGTTGAATTATCAACGAGAAAAGTATAAGAAGAGGCTTGAGGGTCAGTTGGAGAACACATTGAGTTGGTCAAGAATTTGATTTTCTGGGACTGGACTTGCTGAGGAAATCGAAGGAGTGATCAAAGCTATAGCTGAGGGGAAGTGAATATAGTATAAGAGAGGAAGAGATAGTACCAGGAGCATCAGCATAGAAGCCGGGAGAGGTTTGATGCAGAGCCATCTAGAGGCCACGCAAAGGTAGCCAAAGGTCACGCAGAGGCCAAGCAGAGGTAGCAGAGGCCACATAGAGGTAACTAGGAACTATGCAGAGCCTAAGAAGGGCCAGTGTGGGAGACACAGAGGCTCCATAGGCTAATGCAAAGCCCTGAGAGGTTGACGCTGGGCCAGATAGGTTGATGCTAGGCTAACGTTGGGCTAGAGAGGCCAACGCAGACCCTAGAGGCAGTGCTGGGAGATTTCATGGGGCAAATTGGAGCTAGAGAGCTAGATAGGGTGATAATGTCCCTATCAGGGTGACACAAAGCAACATAAGCTGTATTTTTGCTGTGGGATCATTCATCTTATGATTTAGCCATAATATCTGTCTCCGACTGAGAGGTACTACTGCCGAGGGCATTCTCTGTTGGATGAGCCATTTTTGGCACCCTGGTTATATTCTAAAACTGCATAATAATAAAACCCTCTGAATAGCTGCACCAATTTTCTCGCATTGGGTTTTTCTGGGCACATTAGTCCAAAAACAACAGTGTCACTTGTGTGCTTGTTTCTTTCAGTTTATTATTTGTATGTGTTGATAATGTACTTGTATTTATTTTCAGTATTTTCATGGTAAATAATTTGTTAAGTAACTGAACAAGCAGAAAGAAATAAACCAGATAGTACAAGAAGAATTTCTAATGGAGAGACTTAGAAATTCCAACATGGTATCAGAGTGAGGTTGTAGACCACAGGATAAATTAAGGCATCATCCGAGTAGAGAAACAATAATGAAAACAACTGTCCTGAGTAACAAAAGTTGTTCCTAGCATAAAGTAGCAAGAAAGGGGTGATGCAGAGAGTCGGTGTCATCAGTTCGAGCAAGGAGGAGGATCAGCGCTGAGGAAGAGAGGAGAAAACCTGACCTACGTAGTGCCCGGTCATCTTTCTCAGCCAGGAAGGATCGAGGCTATGGCCAGGAGGTGCAGATTCTACTGGTTTCGGGATTATGCAGAGCCTAGAGGCTCTAACCTTCAGACTACTAGGACATAAGAGGCTATGGGTAAGTTGCAGATAAAAGTTGGTGAGGTACTGTGGTTAGAACAGTACCTAACAGGGCAAGACCAAGGAGGGAGGAGTTGTTGCTGAGGATTTCTAGATAAGAAATATGGATCAGTGGTGCAATTGCACTAATGATTGGAGTGGGCATCTCGAAATTAGCAGAGGGGTTTTCGGGAGGGAAATTGAGGCTCAGAGGGACTGACACCGAGAAATTCCAGACGTGAAGTAGAGACACTTGAAAGAGTCGAAAGAGGAGCAGTAAAATGGCAGTGAATGGGTTAAGAGATCAGAATAGACTGGAAAGAGCTTCAAACTTCGTAGTCTGGAAGGCCAGGATCTTGTCCATTCTAGATAGGTATCACATCAAACACTTCACCTTGAAAACAATAACGATCTTGGTTGACCTAGCTAAAAATGACAAGTACAAGGAGGCAATGGCCAGGTAAAAGTACATCATCCTTGATGGTGTCAAGGATCATGTGGTGCCACACATTATTGAGAAGGGGATGACAAATGAGATGTGGGAGGCCCTGAAGAAATTGTACCAGCATACTTCTGTGTAGAGGAGGACATTACTTGAAAACTAGTTGCGGTTATATTAGATGCAAAAAGGAGAGTATATAGATGCCTTCCTCGGTGGATTGAAGGAGATCAGTGATCATCTAACTTCCATAGGGGCTACACCAGATCAAGAACTAATGGTGAGGAAAAAATTGAACGCAGTATCAAAGGATTGGGAGGTATTCGTCTAGAGCATACTGGGTAGGACGAGCCTTCCAGATTGGGAGGAACTATGGGTGACTCTTGTCAAGAAGAGATCGGACGGTGTCCAAGGTGGGGAGTAGTAGAAAAGGGGCCATAATCAAGAAGGAGAAGCAAGAAGAAGTGGCTCTCTCATCTGCAGGAAAGTAGGAGAAATAGAAGAAGAAGGACATCTCCAAGGTCAAGTGCTTCCATTGTGGGGAATTGGGTCACTATGCAAACCAGTGTCCTAGGAAGAAGAGCAAGGGAGAGGCTTCTGAGACGAAGGTTGCACCGGCTAAGGCAGAGGAGGAAGAGGAGATTGATGATGACTGTGCCATGGGTGCTCATGCACCTCAAGAGAAGAGGTGGGGAGACATCAAGCTGTAGTTAGATGGACTATAGGCGATGAGGGGAAGGATCCTCGAGGTACCCAACCTCTTGGATTATACCTTGCTACGGGAGCCCCGAAGAGGAGTAGCAGGACTGGCGAATGTTGGTAGAGACGGATGCAGATGGAGTGAGAGAGAGGGCTACAGTGTAGGAGTCCTAGGACAATGTGATGAAACAATGTGAGAGGCATAGAGTTGTTGCAGTAGTGCAGAGGTCAGAGAGGGAGCACTTGTCAGCGACAAAGGGAGCTTCAGCATCAGGAGTGTTTCCGGTGATCCAAAAATGGATCCTGGATAAACCTCTAAGTCTAAAAGACTTCATGCAGAGGTAAAATGTGCTAAATGGCACAAATTCTTTGTAAATCAGAGGAAAATGAAAATCGCAGGCTGCTCTCAGACATAGTCTCATTGCGGGGATCCCTCCATTCTGAATCCAACGCAACTTAAATGGGCGAAAACATATTTTAGATGGGGAAGCTATCATAAAATGAAGCTGCCCTTTTTCAAAGGAAAAAGAGGTGAAATTCCTTGCAAATGGGTCTAAAAACCCTCTAAGTCTTCCAAATCTCTCAAAAGGGAAAAACAAGCGCAAAAGGAGGAGTTATGGACTCATCGGATAACACTATTGGAGGCTTAAAAACATAAGAAAACAACAAAACGAGGCATATCGGGAGGTTGGCACAATGAATGCACAGGGGCCATCAGATCTGGGTGATCAACAATCTAGATTCGATTGGAAATCGCAATCAGTGGTGATCGGTGGGTCAGATCAGAGGCATAGCATGATGAAATGGGGAAATGTGATGGTGTGATCACTGAAATTGGTGGATCACCATCGACGAACAATGGAGCGGCCATATTATATGTATATGTGTGATAGCCTGACTGTGATCGCCGATATCGGTGGATCGACGTCGACAATACCAAAGGGGAAGCTAAAGGGTTGTTGTGACTAGTGATGTGATATGGTCGGACCCGATAGGGTTCCAGAATGGAAACATATATATATTTTGAAATCTGTCAAATGCGGTTTTTAATGTATTTCGCCTATTTCATTTATTAAATGAAAAACAAAGGGGCAGGCCAATTACGATTGCGATAAGGGATCCCCAAGCAGATTCGATAGAGATATAAAGTGGGATTATAGAACTTTGAAGTATGGAACTGTGTTTTGCGGACTTTTCCTGTGTGTTTGTAGTGTTTTCCTGTGTAGCAGGAAATGACTGTTTCAAAGGAATTTCAAGCGTCGATTGCCCTCATTTTGGTAGAAATAGGTGGCTGCCTGCCCAAAGTGCATTATACAATGATTACTGGATGCCAAAGAAGGGATTCGAGCAGACATGGCCAGAAGTTTCAGAGCCCGAAAGGGAAAACCAACAGACATCGCGATTTGGCTTTTAAGCCGTAAATGTCAAAGACACAGGGCTGCTGAGTTATTGTTGGTGGCCAAGTTGTTTGTTACTAAATGCTGAAAGCAGTAGCATCAGAGAGTCAAGAGAGTGAGAATGATAGAGAGCCAATGAGCTACTGCACAGGGCTGTTAAACTGTTGATGGTGGCCGAGTTGCTGAAGCGTAGAAGCTAAGGAGGTAGCGTTGAGACAACGTAGAAGAAAAAGAGTAGTTGAGGGAGCCTTTGGGGTCACTTGAAGTTCAATAGAAAAGCCAGAGAGCGTGAAGTTTGTAGAAGGCAGAAAGAAGCTAGAGCCAAAGAGCCAAGAGCCAAGAGCCATAACCAAAGAGCCAAGAGTCAGAGCCAAAAGCCAAAACCAGAGCCAAATAGCTAGGGTCAGAGCCAAGAGCCAGAACTAAGAGCCAAGAGCCAGAGCTTCAAGAGCTAGAGGGGATTGAATGGTGTCTGAACCCACTGTTTTTGTGTATAACAATAGGAGTTGAGTCAAAGAATTGTAAAAAAGACTTACACCATAATCCCAGAGAGCCTAGTTGAATTAACTAGAGTTCACGGAGATGTAGCCCAAGAGTTGTGGGTGAACTCCTAATTAATATTGTTGTTTTTGTGTGTGTTTTATTGCCACATTATCTCTGCTGCTTTATTTACTGTTATATATCTATATAAATATATATATATATATATTAATATATTATATATATATATATATAATCAGTTTCACACATTAATTTACAACACATAATCAATTTAAAACAAATACAAGCATACACCTATATTTTCAAGCTTTTCTTAATTCTGCATTGGTTAATCATTAAAGACTTGGGAAATTTCAAGCTTTGGAATTAAGAGCTCCATTTTCAGATCATCCGGCCTGATAGAGATGTCAGAGTTGGGAGATCAGTTACTTACTTCTCAGTAACTGAGTTGCAGTGCAACAGTTAGTAGTGTAGTGCTATGAGCAACACAATGCATCATGATGAGAGGGGATGTAGTGCAGATGTAGCAGTGGCAGTGGCAGGGCCATGAGAAGTAGTACATGATGCAACAGTGTAAAGGATGTTGGGCAACAGGCCTAGCATCAACACAGGGACCAATGCCGGATGATCAGGGTGATACTCAGTGAGGAGTATTACTAGAGCACATTCCTTGCTAAGAGGGAGTGTTGATTTGGATTAGTATCAGATGTGATCTAGCCTTGAAAATTGGTGGAGAGGATAAAGCACATGAGATCTCCAAAATCTAGAAGTGGTTTGGGTAGAATCTAACCAGTTTGGGAGATATTAAAATAATAAATATTTTTAATGGAGTCCCTAAGTCTAAACTTAGGGAAAATAAAATATTAATGTGAATTAATATAAAACTGAGTTAGAATGGTCCAAAAGTCATGGATCAATCCAGATCAAATCATAGCCATTGATTAGGGACTTCATCTCGGTTGTTGAATTGTCAATGAGAAAATTATAAGAAGAGGCTTGAGGGTTAGTTAGATAACACATTGAGTTGATCGAGAATTCAATCTTTTGGGGCAAGGCTTGCTGAGGAAATTGAAGGAGTGATCAAAGTTGCAGTTAAGGGGCAATGAATATAGTAGAAGAGAGGTAAAGATAGTACCAAGAGCATCAACGCAGAAGTCGGGAGAGGGTTGGCACAGAGCCATCTAGAGGCCACGTAGAGGTAGCCAGAGGCCATGCAGAGGTAGCCAGGAGCTATGTAGAGCCTGAGGAGGGCCAGTGTGGGAGACACAGAGGCTCCAGAGGCTGACGCAGAGCCCCAAGAGGCTGAAACTGAGCCAGATAGGCTGATGTTGGGATGACGCTAGGCTAGAGAGGATGACGCATACCATAGAGGCGGCGCTGGAGATTTCGTGGGGTAGATTGGAGCTGGAGAGATGGATAGGGTGACATAATCCCTATCAGGGTGACACAAAGCAATATAAGCTATATTGTTGTTGTGGTATTGTTCATCCTGTGATTTAGCTGAAATATCTGTCTCTAGCTGAGAGGTACGACTACCGAGGGCATTCTCTACTAGGTGAGTCATTTCCGGCACCCTGGTTGTATTTTGAAACTACATAATAATAAAACCCTCTGAATAGTTGCACTGGTTTTCCTGCATTGGGTTTTTCCAAGGACATTAGTCCAAAAACAACGGTGTCACTTGTGTGCTTGTTTCTTTCATTTTATGATCTATATGTGTTGATACTCTACTTGTATTTATTTTCAGCGTTTACATGGTAAATAACTTGTTAAGTAACTGAACAAGTAGGAAGAAATAAACCAGATAATACCAGAAGAATTTCTAACAGATAGACTTAGAAATTCCAACAAAATTTCCCTTGGAGTTGAGGCCTCTTATATTCCATGATACCAACTTCATTGGGGAGGGGATGGGAGAGAGTGTTGGTAGTACTTCGTTAAGACATTGGTCTGTCCTGAGTTAACTAAGATCACCCATGCCTCTTGAATCACTTCACTGGTGGGTATCCTACCTTTTTTTCCTTGTACTCGAGTTGGTTTCCATCCTCTTACCAAGAATTTCCCCTTCTTGTATAGCGAGTGCCATCTGAGGGGGTGGTTCTGTTGATGCTTTTCATTGTTCCCATTCTCTATAAATCTGATGAAATTGGTCTAACTGGTCCTTAGGAATTTTGACTGATCTGTCTCTAGACCAACTACGCATGTAAGCGACCATTACCCTTTCATTGAAGTTTAGTTGCTCCAATTTGACATCATGTTCTAGAGCTTGTTAGATGTGGGCGAGGACTGGCTAAATTTCCTTTCCTACTTGTTACACATCTGGTGACTTGCATTTGTTGGGCTGCTTGTTCTGAGGGTTTTCTGGACTAGTCTCTACTTCCATCGCTACTTTGGATGAAGGTGTCACAATGGGAATTATTGATTGATCGATATTACTCGGCTCCATAGGGAAGGTGAAATGATTGTTGGAGGGGTGGCTAGAGGCCGCTAGAGGAGGACCAAGTGGGGCTTGGGGAGGAGTGGCTTTACTGGATTAAGGGCGCCGCCTTGACACTTCAAGTTGTTCGAAGAGGAGTTTGGGGAGAGGGCAGTATCATGTTGAGGAAAATCCCAGAACAGGTGTCCATACTCATGGTAGAGCCTGTATTTGAAGGGAATGTGTTCATAATCTAACTTTCGTGACAGGATCTCGTCCTGGTATTCAATTTCCACTGACTCCAGGAGGGGTTGGGATATGTTCATGTAGACACAGATCCTAGAATAGGAGGAGAAATAACGACACATGGTGATCTCCAAAACCTAGACAAAGTCGTTGATAGAGTTGCTTATCGACTCCAGAATATCCATTTCCTAAAAGTCTTATGGCAGGGAGTATAGTCGAACCCAAATGGGGGATGCAAGGAACTATTCCTTCTCCGGATTGTAAAAGGGTTCCTAGTGTCTCATGAAGAAGCTCATGTTGTTCATGAAATAGGGCCCATTGTCTAGGATATATTTGTGATTCTCCAGATATTCAAAAATCACTGTGAAAAAACATTTTGCTTGGAGGCAGAGGTTAAATGGTGCTTTCGACTACCATTTTAGTTGGAACCTCGTGCCTACAAAACCCTCGTGAAACCCTAGTGCTCTGTTGCTATGAAATGGCTTTGAAGACCTCAATGCTAAATTTTAATAACCTTCAATTTGCTTAAAACACATCATATTATGCATGTACAATCATATACACACACACAAACATATAACACATCACGTTTTATTAAATAATATAATTTTAAATGTCAAAATTATAATTTTTAAATATAGCTTTATAAGATCATTTTTAATGAATCACTCAACTATATATCGCTTTAATCAAAATTCATTTTTACTATAAATTTATTTTTTGTAAAACTCTAAAATTAAAATAATAATTAATAATAAAATTATTAATTTAATTAAAGAATAATAGGCTATAACAAAATAGTTTTGACCATGTTTGCATGTTATGAGAAGGATCAACTCAAGTGCATTTTTATCAACTCACTTATGTTTGGTATCATATGAAAGAATTACAATAGGCTAAGAATCATACTTTATAACATAAAGAGCGATTGATATAAAAAAAGATAACGTGAATGTGTTAAAAATCAAATTTTAAAATGATATTTTAGAAACTATACACATTTATATGCTTTACTATTTTAAGTAACTCATACAAATAAATTAAAACAAAATAAACATATTTATCAAATATATTATTATCCATTTATAAAAAAAAAAAAAAAAAAAAAAAAAAAAAAAAAAAAAAAAAAAAAAAAAACTCATCATTTTTTTCTTGCTAGCAAGAGACGGTCCTTCTATTAACTTAGGTAAAAAATGATTTACACAGGTTAAAACAGATGCATAGAGGTGAAAAATCCCACAAAGGGAGAGGTAAGAGACCCAAAGTACCCATAAAATCCTCCAAAAGTCAAACAGAAACAATGCCTAGATTACCCTGGAACTGTAAGTGGGCTAGTGGAACCAAAGTCCACGCCTCAAAACTCACCATTGATCTGTCTCCTTCCTACCCGATGGTCAAAAAACAAACATGTGCAGAAAAACCCTTAAGTTTCTTGATCAACGCTGATCGTTGATCTTTTCCAACTTATCCAACAACTGGTGTCCATATTGCGCAGCTTAAAAGCCCGCTGAATACCGCGCGATGAAGGTGGTTTGATTTTACCATCCTCTGCCACGTGTTGCTTCCTTAGTGGAATCGCTGGCTTTTTAGAAAAACTGTCTTTGGTTTGGATGGCACCCGATGAAGGTGGTAAACCATTAGTAGTTTTATCCTTTCAAGCCCACCAACTTGTACGCCCAAAGGTGGCCGTGGATCTTCCCTCTTCGGATCTGACGGCCACAAGCCATATCGGACTGTATATCTGCTCGCAGATTACCCAGCGATGAAGGTGGTAATCACTTTTCTCCCACCACGACGTGTTGCATGCTGAATGGCATCACTTGTCCACCGAGAAAACCACTCCTGGGTCATAGGGCACCCGATGCAAGTGGTAAATCTCAAGCAGTTTTTGACCCCAGTTTTCTTTTCCTTTAACCTCCAACACATTGCACAAGGAAGACATATCCGGAAGGGGTTCCTCCTGAATGGAATGCCTTATACATGGTGTTGTTGCTCTGAGGCGATCGTCTTGGTAGAATATTCTTTCATATCTTCTCCTGTCAAGATTTCTACCTTTGTTCTTGCTTGCAGAGGCACCCTTGGAGAACTGACAGTGCATATCCTCAGATAAACTTTTTGATGTGAACTTAATCTTCGTTGACATGAAGTAAAATTTTGTCTCTTGATGTGTTCTGGTGTTGCTGTCTATCGGTGAGGGCCCAAGATGAGCATTCCTTCTTCAACTGTTCATCCATTACCTCCTCCCACCAGCAGGACAAGTTGATATGCTTGTTTCGAACCCCCTCATTGGCAAGCCAATTTGCGACTTTGTTGGCTTGTCTGCGGACATGCACTAACCTCAAAGTTCTTAGCACTCTTAGGTGTGATTGGATTCTTTGGTAGACTTGCAGAAGTCGCCATTGTCCTGAGATTTTCTCTGGTGCTGCGCTAGCGTTTATCCTCTTCACCGAATTAATGACTAATTCTGAGTCAGCCTCAATGATGACATTATATATGTTGTACTTGAGCAGTGTTTCCAAGCATAATTCCATAGCCGTGAGCTCAGCCATATTCTTGGTTGCTCTACCTAGATAACTGTGGAAGATTACCTGTATGTTTCCTTCCTCATCCCTCATGACTCCTCCATACCCTGCTTCTCCCAGATTTCCTTTTGAGGTGCCATCTATGTTAAATTTTACAAAACCTTGTGAAGGAGGTTGCCATAAAGCCTTTTCTGCTGAGGTATTCTTGTTGATATGTATAGAACCCCATGGGAGATTAACCTTAAGCTCTAACTTCTCCAGGATTCTGGCCTCTCTTTGTCCTATGGGTTTTCCAGTAGCAACACCTCCCAGGATATGAACAGTCTCTTTGAGTTGCTTGAGGATTAGCTTTAGGATGCTGTTCACCGGACTTGCCTTACCCTTAAAAATCCTGTTGTTGCGCTCCTTCCAAAAATTCCAGATTAGGAACCTTGGGGTCAACACCCAGAGATAGTTTAAAATCTCATTATCCGAAAAAAAATTCCGTCAATTTTTCAGTGTAATAATGATGTCATTTACATGTCTATCTGTCTGCTCAAAGACATCTCCAACCCAGTTCCAAAGTGTTGTAGTGAATGAGCATCTATTCAGGATATGATTAGTGGTTTCTTCCTGATGTCCACACAGGTGACATCTTGAGGGGCCAACAAAGCCTCTTTTCCTTAGGTTATCCCATGTCAGAATCTTTCCCTGTTGAACTAGCCACTTGAATAGTTTGACTTTCATCCAATGAGGATTATCCTAGAGTTCTTTCCACATCTTATCAGTTTTTGAAAAATTAAGCCCTGTGTCTATCCTTTGGGGCTCTTTAAGGGTGAAGAGACCTGCCTTGTTCTTTCCCCTCTTAATTGATCGTCCAAGGTTGAGCTTAAGATTTGTCTCTTTTCCAAAAGACCATTAAGGGCTATAGCTTAAGTATTCAACATGCCCATTTCCCTGTAATCTGGAAGTTTCCATATTCACCATTTACCATTGTTTCTTGATTGATCCCAATAGTCACTTACCCTCCTTAATCCTTTGTTGATGGTATTTGCATGAATTTTTGCTAATTCTTCATTGCAGAGATTGTCCTCCTACTGCCAATTATTCTCCCAGAACCAGGCCAGATTTCCCTTTCTAATCTCCCAAAAACTATGATTTTGGACTAGAGCCCTGTTCTCCCATGCCCTATTTCAAATTGGTGAACCTTTCACTTGTCCTGTCATTCTTATGAGGTTCTTCTCCTGCCAATCCCTAACATACTTTTGCTTCCATAGTTTTGCCCATGGGGCTTGTATTTCTTTTAGCCATCTCCACCAGACTTTGGCTCCTAGAACTCTGTTAAGAATTCCTAGGTCATGAAGACCCAGGCCACTGTGGGATTTAGGTTTGCATACCTTGTCCCATGCCACTAGGGCCCATTTCTTCTTTTCTTCACCTTTCCCCCAGAGAAAGTCTCTCTAAATGTTTCTTATTTTAATAATTACACCAGCTGGTGCCGGAATGGCTGATAGCATATAGATAGGGATGGATTGGAGGATAGCCTTAGTTAGAATTAGCCTCCCTACCAAATTTAGGGCTCTATTTGTCCATTTGCTGATATTATCCCATAGCTTATTTAGAACAGGCTCCCAGATTTCCTTGTGTAACGGTTTGTCAGTGAGGGGAACTCCCAGGTACTTCGAGGGCAATGACTCTCTTTGAAAGCCCAAAATTCTGGAAAGATTTCTTTGAATTGAAATGTCCGTATAAGAAAAGAAAATATTTGATTTAGTAAGGCTTACCTCTGTGGCTACAGCCATATCAAACTCACTCAGAATCTGCTTAAATGCTTTGGATTCCTTGACTGTGGGTGTGCCTTGAAGCATAGTATCATCTACAAATTGTTGATGAGTCACTGTGTCCCCACCTTGAGTGAGTCTTAGACCTTGAATTCTCCCTTCCTCCTTAGAAACACTGATTGCCCTCCCTAACCCTTCCATCATTAGAATAAAAAGGAAAGGAGAAAGAGGATCGCCTTGCCTAAGACCTCTAGTAGGCTTGAATGTTTTGGAGAGAGAGATGTTGAGAAGAATTGAACAGATGGAAGTGGTAACTAGTGCCATGACCCACTTAATCCAATTGTGATCAAAGCCATAGGCTTTTAGAACTACTCTTATGTACGACCAACTAAGTTTATCATAGGCCTTTGCTATGTCTAGCTGAATTATCATACCTACCTGCTTATTGGTAATGAGTGAATGAACCACTTCATGTGCTTGAATTATGTTATTAAGAATTTGTCCTCCTTCCACATATCCCGTTTGCTCCTCTGACACTAGGGAAGGGAGGAGAGGTTTGAGATGGTTGGAAATTACTTTGGATATTATTTTTTACACCACATTGCATAATGCTATAGGTCTGAATCTGTCTGGAGAGGTGGTCTTTTCCTATTTGGGGATTAAGGCTATGAAAGATTCATTGAGTGCCTTCAAGACTGTTTTAAATCTTCGAGAGTCTTCCACTACCTCTAGAATATCCTGTTTTACTATCCTCCAACATGTTTTGAAAAAGTCCACATTGAAGCCATCCGGGCCTGGTGCTTTCCTATTGTGCATCTCTGTAATGACTTCCTCAATCTCTTCCTCTATTACTGGTCTGTTGAGATTGTAATTGTCTTCTCTAGATACCAATTTAGGTATGTACTGAGTAAATATTTTTGTAAACTGATGTCTATCTACTATGGTTTCCTTAGCAATTCTCTGAAAATGCTGGATTATAACCTCTTCCATCTCTTCATGAGTGTTTCTTTCTATACCATGCTGATATGTAAGTTTCACAATTATGTTATTGTTTCTGTGAGCTATGGTAGATCTGTGAAAGAATTTGGTATTTCTCTCCCCTTCCTTAATCCATTGTACTCTTGATTTCTGTCTCCAGAATATTTCCTCTTGTAGACATCTGTTTTCCCATTCATGCTGTAGTGACTCTGCCATCTCTTTTCTTTCATCTATATAGCCTTCTGTGATGAGAATTTGGTTTATTTCCTTTAGTTTCTTTTCCACTTCTCCTTTAGCTTTGAAGATATTGCCAAATTCCTTTTTATTTCACTCTTTGAGTTTGTTTTTAATGTCTTTGAGCTTGCAGTGTAGAAGGAACATCTTTGTACCTTGAAAGTGTAGCTTTTCCTTCCACCATTTTTCAATGTTTGTGAGCAAATTTGAATGTGTGAGCCAAGCATTCTGAAATTTGAAGGGGTTGTTCCTTAGTTTACCACATAAAGAAGCTTCCAATTGAATGGGCCAGTGATCTGAACCTCCAAAAGGTAGGATAAGCGCAGTCAGGCTACTTCCCATGAGAAGAAGTTCCTCTGAGATAATGAATCTATCTAATTTTGAGGCTACTTGTGTAGAGCCCCCCCTTTTGTTATTCCAAGTGAAGGTCCCATTGCTAGTTTCCATATCTACCAGTTTCATGTTAGTGAGGAAGTTTTGGAAGGCAACAGAATCCCTACCAAGTGTTCTTGTTCCTCCTTTCTTCTCTGTGAGTGATTTTATCATGTTAAAATCACCTCCTAGAATCTAGGGTAGAGCTGGGTATCTCTTCTTCAAATCCTCCAGTGTTGTGAGGAATCAAAGTTTGTCCTCCATTGGTTGAGGCCCATAGACATTGGTGATCATGTAACATTGCCTGTCACCTACCGGTTGGATAATCAAATAGAGATGGTGTCTGGATGCCTCCGCATCAATCACACCAAATTTCTGTGGATCCCATAGAGTGAGAATTCCCCCAACATATTTATTAGCCTTAACCTTAAGGTATTCATATCTATTTAACCATTTGCTGTGTTTTTCTCTAATCTTCTCCATTGAGCATTTTGTTTCCTGTATGAACATTATGTCAGGTTTTTCCTCTCTGAACCTATTACCTAGATTCCTCTATTTTCTTCTACTCCCTAGTCCTCTAATGTTCCAGGTTGTGATTTTCATTGAGGTGGGGTTTTGAAGGAGTAACTGGAAAGATGTTTCATCCTTCCTGAGTCAATCATGAGTTTGCCACACTCCAACAACAGTTCTTTCTGTCTTTTTCTTCCCCTCCTCTTGCCTGGGTTTTTTGTTAATTTTCCTGTTATTAACCCTATTATTGAAGTCCCTTTATTTTCCTAGTTATCATGTCCTCTTTTGACTCCTATAGCTATTTGGTGTGACTTGTTGAGGAATATATGTTGTACCTTGTCAACATCCTCTTGAGGTATGGAGTTTATTCCTAGGTTTCCTCCTTGTTCTAGAAACTTTTCCAGCTCTAGGTTCTCCCTTTCCAGGATCTCCTGTAACTCTTGGTCCTTTGTGCCACTTTCACTTTGAGTCATTTCATGGTATTTCTCTATCTCCATGGTACTCAAAGGATCCGTCGTGTGTTCATTCTGTTCCTGTGTGAACTCCATGCTAGTCTCTTTTCCTTTCCCCCTTACTGTCTGATTATCTGTACTTTTTTTTGGTCACCTCCATCTACTTCTTTTTCTCCTAAGATCTCAAAACTGTTGTAACTTCTTGTTTTGTTACCATTCTCAATATGGTTCTTTTGTGTCTTCCTTCCTCCTCCTTTTCCTTTTCCTCCTAATTTGGTGAAACCTATATGATCTTTCCCTTTGCTAGTGTTTAGGTATTCTTCCCTTTTATTAATAGGACAATCTCTAGATAGGTGCCCATGCTCATGACATTTGTGACATCTTAACGGGATGTGCTCATAGTCAATTGTTTGAACCCATTCTTCATCATAGACTTCTAGAATGACCTCATCTAGAAGGTCTCCTGATAGGTCCATCTCCACACATATACAGGCATAGGAGGTATATTTTCCTCTTAGAGTTGCCTCTGAAATCTTTAAGAACTGACCTAATTTATTACCTATAGCTTATAAATAATCTGGCATCTAGTAATCTAAAGGTAAGGAGTAGAGTCTAACCCATACCGGTACTGAAATGAAGGTTTCTCGTTCTGACACAAAGTTCATCGTCCATGGCCGCATATAGAGACCAGCAGCTGCAAAGAAGTATGGTCCTCCTTTGAAAATCCTGTCTGTGTCCTCCATAGTCGTGAACACCACTGTTAAAAAACCTTTGGATCCAAGATGTATATTTAACTCCCCCTTTGGTTTCAAGTTGTGTTTTATCCAAGTGTACAACGCTTTCTCTAACAGCCAGATTCCCATAAACTTGCATATAATGGCATAGTTTGCCATGTGATCCCTATGCTCTTGCAGAGCTGGATCATTCAATATAACCTGTGGTTTAGTGACGATTTTGGGTTTGCAGGGCCCCAACTTGGTTCTATCTCTGGTCCCTGACCTCTGTCCTCCGCTTTCTCCTCTTGTCGGTCTTCCTTATGGGTCCCTTGTTCTGCATGGGTTTTGCTGCCTTCCACCTTCTGAGTTTCAGAGTTTTTTGTCTTGACCTATAAGGATTGTGGAGGCTTGTTCTTTTTCCCTGCTCTTCCTTTGTTTGAAACCACATTACTATAGGAGGGAGTGGAGCTCCCTCCTCCTCGTGCCTCCATGATTGTCTGTTATATGTTGTCACTCTTTTTGTTAAACCCTAGAACCTCCTCCGAGATCAGGAAGGTTTGACCAACAAAACTCATCATTTTGACATATACAAATTAATTAAATTAAAAACTAATTATTATTATTATTATCCAATTTTAAGGTGAGGGCCAAGTGAGACACTACATTGGTGTATGAGACCCCCATGTTTCTGGGACAAAGGACCCACCTCCGCCACATTGGTGTATGAGACCCCTTTGTTTGTGGGACAAGGGATCCACCTCTCCACAAATTTGACTCTACTCTATCCCCCTCTCCTTTTGAACCCGTGACCTCTTCGGAGGAAACACATACTCTTAACCATTATGGTTTTGAATGTGTGACCTTTTAGGAGGAAACAAATGCTCTTAACCATTATTCCCACTCAAACTGTACAAATTTATATTCCAATTGTACAATTTTTAAAAAAATAATATTTTATTAAGCATCAAACTTTAATAACCTTCAATTTGCTTAAAAGGCATCATATTATGCACAATGTTACATGCTTACAATCATATATACACACACAAACATATAACACTTCAATTTTTATTAAATAATATAATTTTAAATGTCAAACTATAATTTTTAAATATAACTTTACAATTTCATTTTCAATGACTCACTCAACTATATATCACTTAAATCAAAATTTATTATTTAGCCCATAGGGCTTTGGATTGACGGTGAATGGGTGCACTGTTAAGGCACTCTTTGCGATAGGTCACTGGTTCAAATCCCCCGTGGGTGCTTACCTACCAAAAAAAAATCAAAATTTATTATTTGCAAAACTCTAAAATTAAAATTATTAATTTATTAAAATTAAAAAGTAAAAAATAAATAAAAAATATAAATTCAATTGAAATAATAGACCTACCCAGATGTTTTTTTCCATGTTACATTATAATAGGCTAAGAATGATACTTTATAATATAAAAAGTGATTGAAAATCAGATTTAAAATGACAAGGAAAACCATATACATTTATAATACTCTACTATTTCAAGTAATTCATACAAATAAATAAACATATGATCAAATATATTATTAATTGATATTTTTTAGAAAAGTTAAAACTCATCATTTTAACATATACAAATTAATTAAATTAAAAAATAATAAAAATACAAATTTATAATATTGCCTCTAAGAATCATACTTTATAACATGAAGAGTGATTGATATAAAAAGAGATAATGTGAAAGTGTTAAAAATCAAATTTTAAAATAAGAAGTTAAAAACCATATACATTTATATACTCTACTATTTCAAGTAATTCATACAAATAATCAAAAATAAAATAAACATATTTATCAAATATATTATTCATTTATATTTTAAAGACTCCATATATTATTCATTTATGATTAAAATCGTGAAGTCTTTTAAACTTTGATTTCATTTATATTATTTGCTTCTTCTGGCCTTAATATTTTAGCCTTACTGTCTATGTAATATATAAATACTTGGGTTCCTCCATCATGAGAGCTAGGTCATTGTAGCCCTATGGCACATGGTTCGATTAGAACTTAATGCCCAGGAAATTAGATTATCAAGACTCAAATCACATACACATAAGCCTTGAACCTAGTAGTTTTTCAAAAGGACTTAGTCCAAGTCTTGGTTGTAGTGGTTCTGGTAAATATTTGGGGCTTGACTCATACTTATGATTTCATAAAACCCCTCTGCTCATAGCCTGCAAAACACTCACACACACACACACACACATACACACACACACACACACACACACACACACACATATATTATACAGAGATACAAACAAGTTCCATTTGTGTTGAGCTTAAATGTGCCTCAACTTGGCCTGGTTTTGCACATTTACATACTGGTATAAACAAATTTATCAGCATGGTAGCGAGAGATTTCAAACATTTCAATGTAAGTAATTAGTCATAGATAAAGATCCATCTCTTCAAACTCATCCAACTAAGGTAATTTTCATGCCTATAAATATTCACACATAAAGAGTTGTTCCTTTAACATCTTTACATAATACTTTAAATCATCATTCATGCAAGAAACAAGATTCCTCAACATTAGTTTGGCATTCATTCAATACAATAAATGGAGACATGATAATCACATGCACAAACTAAGAGAATACTTATAAGAGATCTCGCAAATGAGAGTGGGACTCTAACTCTCCACCCAACCTTACACACACTATAACCAAGTATTTCTTGTAGTAGTCACCCCCAAGCCACATTCTAGAGCTTAAGGAGAGGTGCTTTCGAAACAAACAAACCATTGCTATCTACTGAAACAAGGTGTTCCAAGGTTGCCACACCTCCACTAGCCAATTATCAAAAATCAAATAACCATGGTGAACCACTTAACTGGCATACAACCATCATCCACTCACAAAATTAAATCAATATCCTCAACAGAAACCAGGTGTCTTAAGGCCACACTACCTTCACCCACTAGCCCTTTAAAGATTCCACACAACCCTAGGAACACATTATTTTATGCAGAGGGACTTGAATATCAATATCCCAACCTCCATGGATTTGGACATAAGGAGTCTCAATTCATATGTGAAACTAGGTGTCTCAAGGCCACACTACCTTCACCCACTAGCTCTTTAAAGATTCCACACAATCCTTGGAACACATTATTTTATGCAGAGGGACTTGAATAAAAATATCCCAACCTCCATGGATTTGGACATAAGGAGTCTCAATTCATATGTGGAGAGAGATATTGATAATGATATGGAGTTTTATTAGCTAGGTTGCCTCTAAAGGTACAATAGTGCACTCTCTAACAACTTCTTAGTGGAACTCCCTCTTGTGTTATCCACCCAAGCCCATGCAACCACCTTCAATTGTTATCAACCCACTAGCCCTAGGTGCCTCCAACTCTTAGAGGTTGTTAACCAGCTTAGTCTCTAGTGGACTTATTAGCCCTATAAGGCACAACCAATACTCAGTGATTATCAGTGAGCAAGCCTTTCTAGTTTACCAATTGGACTATCATTTGACCGCATTATGATTATCAGCAAGCAAGCATTTCTAGTTTCTCAGTTGGACTATCATTTGACCACATTATGATTATCAGCAAGCAAGCATTTCTAGTTTCTCAGTTGGACTATCATTTGAGCCCACTGTGATTATCAGCCAACAAGCCTTTCTAGTTTCTCAGTTGGACTATTATTTGAGCTCATTGTGGTTATAAGCCAACAAGCCTTATGGGCTTCTCTACTATGCTATCACCAAATCTTCTTTGTGATTATCATCTAGCAATCCTTGTGGTTTTCTTAGTTGCACTATCAACAAAGTTTCTTGTTGATTATAAGTGATAAAGCCTCATGGGTTTCTAAGTTAGGCTATCAATCATGCTTCCCTCTCATTAAATTTTGTAAGTCCCATTATTCTTGTCTACCGTTATTGTAATTCAGTTTTTCTTACCACCCACGCGCCTCATGGCCTCCCTATTGTTTTCCTGTTCCTTTTCTTTTCCTATTATTGTGGGTATGAATCTCAAATGGTTGTCCTTTTATCCTTGGTAGCCTCTCAACCTCCTCTTTCTCCCACAAAAGCCTCCCAACTTCCACGTACTCATCATGGTTCTAAATGATTTTGCCTCCTCTTCTCTTGGTTGGCTTCCACTTGTCATCATTCTAGTTGACTCTACCCCGTCTTCTCTTCATCCTCGAAAAACCTATGCTACTCCTCTTCTCTTCAAGAGCCTCTCCAACTTGCACTTACTCATTGTGGTTTTAACTGAATTTGCCTCTTCTTTTATTCTTGGTTTCAACAAATGAAACTATTTGTCTCCTTGTGTGGGATATGCAGACTGGTGCTTTGGAATACGCAACCCACTCATAAATTCTTTGCCCAATAGGAACATGAGCATGTCCTTTTCAGCTAAATTTTAATATGCAATCAAATTTATTAAAACATGTCAAGCAACTCATGACTAATATTTATGACACCAAGTTCCTTAAGCAAGATCCCTTCCTCAAACTTTGAAATCCATGTCCCTTTCTCTTAACTATGTTAATTTATGGTTACATAGTTACAAGGAAATGCTTACAAGGGGAATTAACCCACAAGGAATGTCACACCACTTTTCTCATACTTGGCGGTGGTAGTGGATGGGCTACAACATTTGGAGGTGGTGAGTACAACAGGTTTTATCTATATAATTTAAGTCACTATTGACCATATAGATGGTTGGGCTATTTGATTATTGAAATGGGATTTGATTTGGAATTTCTTGTTGTTGATGTGACCACAATTGTTGTAGTGTTTTCTTATCAAAGATGTACAAAAACAACCCACTTAAGATTGTGGATGAAAAATAATCTCAACAATATAAATGGCTACTAAACATTGTAGATTTGCACCAATTGATAGAAACAAAGCCCACCAAAGTCCAGATCTATGCCACAATCATAGTTAAACAACAAAAGAAAGAGTAATAACTCCAATCATCAAATGGAAAACATATATACAAATAATAGTTTTATTATAACACCTGCGAAGGGAAGAAATAAATGTTACCAGTCCTCGTCCATGGGATGGGTTCTTGGCTATCCTCAAATGTCTTCAGCTTGTGTAGAGTCTCTTTCCTCTATAATGTATAAACCCAACAAAAATATGGTGTGTGACAATGAAAATAATCAGAGTTACAACAGTGAGTGAAACAATGAAAATAATCAAAAGTGAATAATGAATGGAAAACCCTTCTATTTATAACAAAATATTGAGTTATCCTCGAATAATGAGCAATAATAAAATATTATTGATCCCATTCTTGGAATATTTTATTATATTTGGTTAGTAGGGAAGAAGTATTTAAACTTTTATGTAGAAATAATAAATAAATAAATTATTTATTTATCATCTCAAGGAATTAGTTAAGGAATAATAAACAAACAAGGATTTATTTAATTATTCCTAAGGGATTTAAGTCAATTTGACAAAGAATAGTAATTAATTAGTGATTAATTAATTATTCTTGTAGAAAAATAAGATAATTAATGATTTATCTGTTTCTTTTTCATGATTGAGTCAAATATGACAAGGAATAATAATTGAACAATGGTTTAATTAATTATTCCTAGAAGAAAATCAAATAAATAGTGATTTATTTAATTATTCTTTATGGGTTTAACTATAAATTACTTAACAAAGGTGGTTTATTAAGTAATTTCTCAGAGTTAAAGCAATTTAACTATGGTAAAATTGGCTTTACATGGTTTTCTTCGATCCATCTAGTAAATTAGGCTAGATGATCATTTTTTTGGTGATAACAACAATCTCCATAGCTTTGGATTTTAATGCTTTGCACTCCTCTCCACGTCCAATATTTAATTTTATGGAAAATTACATTCTTATTGTAGGATCCTAGATCTAGGAAGATCCAAAATTAATGCCTTTCCATATGCATGGCCTCCACAACTTTGATGAAGTGTTGCTATATATTCAAGGGTTCTCTCATAGTATCTCTTCTTTTTCTTTTTCCCTGTAACATTCATTGTGGATGCTTAAGTTGAGTATGGAAATTTTAGAAGTGGCCACCTCTAGGGATCATGCTGCTAAGAATTATTTATGGTCATGGTGGAAATATCAAACAAAAGGCTGGAATTGGTAGAAAAGGAGAAGGAGAAGGAAGTTGGTGTTAATCTATTGAAAAAACTCTACAAATGGTTGCAACTAAGAATTGACAAAAAAAATTGTAAGTTTGGAAAAAAATTGCTAATGATGAAATTGCAAGTCAATGGGGGCACTTCGACAACCAGTGATCTTGGTCAAATTAGATAACTCAAACTTAGGAGTCAACAAGCAACCAAACTGATGCAGGAGCACCCAGCAACAAAGCAAGCAAACGTGGACCAGAGGATCAGAATACAGAAAAGCATGTTTTAAAGCAGATTTAAAGTGGATTTAAAGCAGTTGTTAACAGCCATGCATGCTTTTGCAGAGCTTTCGTAGGAGGAAAGCAGGGGAGGATAGGATCGATCCTTCCTAAGACTTCCTATATCAATGTAATGCGATAGGGGTGTAGGAGATATCTGTGCTGTAGGGAAAATAGTGCTGTGAGGAGATTTGTGAGTGAGCAAGATGTAGACGAGCGTGAGCTCGTTTTAAGGCTGAAATGCCTTAATTTTGTAACTGTTTTGTGTAATATATATAAGCCTGGGTTAGTGTATGTTATGTACGCTTGTGTGTGTTTTCCTGTTATATTGTTTACCTGTTACGTGTGATTGTTCTGTTGATGGCAGACTTTATTAATTGCGTGATAATCTGTCACCTTCATAATCAGTCCGAGACAATTGGAGGAAATTCTGTGTAGGTGCTCTGCACATAGTGCGCAGGCAGTGCGTTTGAGTTGCTATATGGTTGAACCCCATTGGAATGCTGTTAGTGTAGATGGTTTACTTTGTTGCACAATTTCTAATGATCGAGCTGCGAATGTTTATGACGTGGTCAACTATGATATGATGTGATTGGAATTCGCCTGATGTCCATATTTATGATGCGCGTGCTGATAGCAGTGAGCGTATTGTTTCAATTAAGATTCACAGGGGTTTAGTAACAGTTATGAAATACAACCATGCTTTGACATGGTTATCTCTGCAGATGCTAAATG
Source organism: Pinus taeda (assembly GCA_000404065.3). Classification (NCBI taxonomy): domain Eukaryota; kingdom Viridiplantae; phylum Streptophyta; class Pinopsida; order Pinales; family Pinaceae; genus Pinus; species Pinus taeda. The sequence goes on along the minus strand of APFE031516492.1, from coordinate 49,528 downwards.
GCTGATTGAGTACCATTTTAGTGTGACTGTGAGTATCACTTGACGGTGGCGCCGCTATAATTCTGTTCTATGTGTGTATGTATTGTAAAGTTATCTGAAATAAATAATGCATGCGAGGTCCTATCCGATGAGGAGAAAAGGGTTTGACATTTGATGAGAACTTATGATGATGGAGCAGGCGACGTGCATACAGGCGCCCATATTAGTCTTAAAAATCCATATATTGTTATTACGAGTAGAGACTTATATTGCATGATGCTAGATTTAATGAAGATCCACGGTAAATTAATTAAAAGGCTTCCGAAAAGATTGAGTGGGCTATAATCCACAGGTCTAGGATCAAGATTTTTAAAGAATTTGGGATTTTGGGCAACCCCCAAATTCTCATTTTCATAAGTTGGTATCAGAGCAGGGAAAGGATTCCTGAGGGAAGAAAAAAGAATGCGAGCAGAAGCGGAAAGAGGTACAGTTGTGTTAAAGATGGAGAGTTTATGGTCTTGCTATTGTGTAGATGGCAGCAGCGGAAGGTGAGAAGATTTGCAGCAACCTAGAGAAGGATGCCAAAAGACCGAGTATGGAGGGCTTGGTGAGGTATCATGTAACAGAGGAGACTGTTACTGTAGAGGTTGGTTGCAGCTCACAGAAAATCATGGAAGCAGTTCTAGTGAAGGAATGCAGTGGATAAAATTGCTATTACGAAGACCAGAAGCATATGACTAGGAGGTCATAAATTTTTGTGCCTCAGGAGTCTGATGCGGGAGCACCTAGCAACAAAGCAAGCAAACGTGGAACAGAGGATCAGAATACAGAAAAGCATTTTTTTGAGCAGATTTAAAGTGGATTTAAAGCAGTTGTTAACAGGCATGCATGATTTTGGAGAGATTTCGTTGGAGGAAAGCAGGGGAGGATAGGAGCGATCCTTCCTAAGACTTCCTATATCAATGTAATGCGATAGGGGTGTAGGAGATATCTGTGCTGTAGGGAAAATTGTGATGTGAGGAGATTTGTGAGTGAGAAAGATGTAGACGAGCGTGAGCTCGTTTTAAGGCTGAAATGCCTTAATTTTGTAACTGTTTTGTGTAATATATATAAACCTGGGTTAGTGTATGTTATGTACGCTTGTGTGTGTTTTCCTGTTATATTGTTTACCTTTTATGTGTGATTGTTCTGTTGATGGCGGACTTTATTAACTGCGTGATAATCTGTCACCTTCGTAATCAGTCCGAGACAATTGGAGGAAATTCTGTGTAGGTGCTCTGCGCATAGTGCGCAGGCACAACGTTTGAGTTGCTGTATGGTTGAACCCCATTGGAATGTTGTTAGTGTAGATGGTTTACTTTGTTGCACAATTTCTAATGACCGAGCTGCGAATGTTTATGACGTGGTCAACTATGATATGATGTGATCAGAATTCGCCTGATGTCCATATTTATGATGCACGTGCTGATAGCAGTGAGCCTATCGTTTCAATTAAGATTCACAGGGGTTTAGTAACAGTTATGAAATACAACCATGCTTTGACATGGTTATCTCTGCAGATGCTAAATGGTTGATTGAGTACCATTTCAGTGTGACTGTGAGTATCACTTGACGGTGGTGCCGCTATAATTCTGTTCTATGTGTGTATGTATTGTAAAGTTATCTGAAATAAATAATGCATGCGAGGTCCTGTCCGATGAGGAGAAAAGGGTCTGACATTTGATGAGAACTTATGATGACGGAGCAGGCGATGTGCATATAGGCGCCCATATTAGTCTTAAAAATCCATATATTGTTATTACGAGTAGAGACTTATATTGCATGATGCTAGATTTAATGAAGATCCACGGTAAATTAATTAAAAGGCTTCCGAAAAGATTGAGTGGGCTATAATCCACAGGTCCAGGATCAAGATTTTTAAAGAATTTGGGATTTTGGGCAACCCCCAAATTCTCATTTTCATAAGTTGGTATCAGAGCAGGGAAAGGATTCCTGAGAGAAGAAAAAAGAATGCGAGCAGAAGCGGAAAGAGGTACAGTTGTGTTAAATATGGAGAGTTTATGGTCTTGCTATTGTGTAGATGGCGGCAGCGGAAGGTGAGAAGATTTGCAACAACCTAGAGAAGGATGCCAAAAGACCAAGTGCGGAGGGCTTGGTGAGGTATCATGTAACATAGGAGACTATTACTGTAGAGGTTGGTTGCAGCTCACAGAAAATCATGGAAGCAGTTCAAGTGAAGGAATGCAGTGGATAAAATTGCTATTATGAAGACCAGAAGCATATGACTAGGAGGTCATAAAATTTTGTGCCTCAGGAGTCTGATGCGGGAGCACCCAACAACAAAGCAAGCAAACGTGGACCAGAGGATCAGAATACAGAAAAGCATGTTTTAAAGCAGATTTAAAGTGGATTTAAAGCAGTTGTTAACAACCATGCATGCTTTTGGAGAGCTTTCGTTGGAGGAAAGCAGGGGAGGATAGGATCGATCCTTCCTAAGACTTTGATAGGGGTGTAGGAGATATCTGTGCTGTAGGGAAAATTGTGCTGTGAGGAGATTTGTGAGTGAGCAAGATGTAGACAAGTGTGAGCTCGTTTTAAGGCTGAAATGCCTTAATTCTGTAACTGTTTTATGTAATATATATATAAACCTGGGTTAGTGTATGTTATGTACGCTTGTGTGTGTTTTCCTGTTATATTGTTTACCTGTTATGTGTGATTTTTCTGTTGATGGCGGACTTTATTAACTACGTGATAATCTGTCACCTTCGTAATCAGTCCGAGACAATTGGAGGAAATTCTGTGTAGGTGCTCTGCGCATAGTGCGCAGGCACTGCGTTTGAGTTTTTGTATGGTTGAACCCCATTGGAATGCTGTTAGTGTAGATGGTTTACTTTGTTGCACAAATTCTAATGACCGAGCTGCGAATGTTTATGACGTGGTCAACTATGATATGATGTGATCGGAATTCGCCTGATGTCCATATTTATGATGCGCGTGCTGATAGCAGTGAGCCTATCGTTTCAATTAAGATTCACAGGGGTTCAGTAACAGTTATGAAATACAACCATGATTTGACATGGTTATCTCTGCAGATGCTAAATGGATGATTGAGTACCATTTCAGTGTGACTGTGAGTATCACTTGACGGTGGTGCCGCTATAATTCTGTTCTATGTGTGTATGTATTGTAAAGTTATCTGAAATAAATAATGCATGCGAGGTCCTGTCTGATGAGGAGAAAAGGGTCTGACATTTGATGAGAACTTATGATGACGGAGCAGGCGATGTGCATACAGGCACCCATATTAGTCTTAAAAATCCATATATTGTTATTATGAGTAGAGACTTATATTGCATGATGCTAGATTTAATGAAGATCCACGGTAAATTAATTAAAAGGCTTCCGAAAATATTGAGTGGGCTATAATCCACAGGTCCAGGATCAAGATTTTTAAAGAATTTGGGATTTTGGGCAACCCCCAAATTCTCATTTTCATTAGTTGGTATCAGAGCAGGGAAAGGATTCCTGAGAGAAGAAAAAAGAATGCGAGCAGAAGTGGAAAGAGGTACAGTTGTGTTAAAGATGGAGAGTTTATGGTCTTGCTATTGTGCAGATGGTGGCAACAGAAGGTGAGAAGATTTGCAGCAACCTAGAGAAGGATGCCAAAAGATCGAGTGCGGAGGGCTTGGTGAGGTATCATGTAACAGAGGAGACTGTTACTATAGAGGTTGGTTGCAGCTCACAAAAAATCATGGAAGTAGTTCTAGTGAAGGAATGCAGTGGATAAAATTGCTATTACGAAGACCAGAAGCATATGACCAGGAGGTCATAAATTTTTGTGCCTCAGGAGTCTGATGCGGGAGCACCGAGCAACAAAGCAAGCAAACGTGGACCAAAGGATCAGAATACAGAAAAGCATGTTTTAAAGCAGATTTAAAGTGGATTTAAAGCAGTTGTTAACAGCCATGCATGCTTTTGGAGAGCTTTCGTTGGAGGAAAGCAGGGGAGGATAAGATCGATCCTTCCTAAGACTTCCTATATCAATGTAATGCGATAGGGGTGTAGGAGATATCTGTGCTGTAGGGAAAATTGTGCTGTGAGGAGATTTGTGAGTGAGAAAGATGTAGATGAGCATGAGCTCGTTTTAAGGCTGAAATGCCTTAATTTTGTAACTGTTTTGTGTAATATATATAAACCTGGGTTAGTGTATGTTATGTACGCTTGCGTGTGTTTTCATGTTATATTGTTTACCTGTTATGTGTGATTGTTCTGTTGATGGAGGACTTTATTAACTGCATGATAATCTGTCACCTTCGTAATCAGTCCGAGACAATTGGAGGAAATTCTGTGTAGGTGCTCTGCGCATAGTGCGCAGGCACTGCGTTTGAGTTTCTTTATGGTTAAACCCCATTGGAATGTTGTTAGTGTAGATGGTTTACTTTGTTGCACAATTTCTAATGACCGAGCTGCGAATGTTTATGACGTGGTCAACTATGATATGATGTGATCGGAATTCGCCTGATGTCCATATTTATGATGCGCGTGCTGATAGCAGTGATCCTATCGTTTCAATTAAGATTCACAGGGTTCAGTAACAGTTATGAAATACAACCATTCTTTGACATGGTTATCTCTGCAGATGCTAAATGGATGATTGAGTACCATTTCAGTGTGACTGTGAGTATCACTTGACGGTGGCGCCGCTATAATTCTGTTCTATGTGTGTATGTATTGTAAAGTTATTTGAAATAAATAATGCATGCGAGGTCCTGTCCGATGAGGAGAAAAGGGTCTAACATTTGATGAGAACTTATGATGACGGAGGAGGCGATGTGCATACAGGGGCCCATATTAGTCTTAAAAATCCATATATTGTTATTACGAGTAGAGACTTATATTGTATGATGCTAGATTTAATGAAGATCCACCGTAAATTAATTAAAAGGCTTCCGAAAAGATTGAGTGGGATATAATCCATAGGTCCAGGATCAAGATTTTTAAAGAATTTGGGATTTTGGACAACCCCCAAATTCTCATTTTCATCACAAACTAGGCTAGCAGAGATAAATAACCCTCGTAACACTAAAGGGAATATGGAATCTTAAATAAAATCTAGGCCCTCCCACATTTTATAATTTTCAGTTGTTTTATGTATTGTAAATATGCACTTTTTTGGGATAGTTTTGCAGTCTATGAGAGATACCAATGTAGAATTGTAGTTTAGAAAGGAGGGGGAAGCAAGAATATCTTGTTATGGTTAAAGTGGAATACCAAAGCCTTTGAAATTACTTAAGCATATAAATGGTTCTCGCAATGCAACCAAATATTTTAATACAAGTCCCAACTATTCTATTTAAAAAAAAACAAAAAAGTGAATAGATAAACATCATAGATCATAACTAAATTTTTAAATGTTAAGTTAACAACCATGTACATTTTGTATAAAAAAATATCATTTAGTAAGAATCAAATTATAAAATGTAAAGTTGAAAACCATATACATTTCATTATCTTATATGATTTATTCATTTTTATCCAAATAAAATATAAATAAATTAAATTAATAAAAGTTTAAATTATAATATTTGAATAGATAACAAAATACAAAGTTGTGATAAATTATAAACTAGAATACAAAGCCTTGAAAATTACTTATCATATAAATGGTTCTCTCAATGCAACCAACTATTTTAATACAAAATGCCCACCAATCATGTTTTAAAAAATAAAAAGTAAATAAATAAACATCATATGATCAGAATTAAATTTTAAAATGTTAAGTTAACAACCATGTACATTTTGTATAAAAAAATATCATGTAATAAGAATCAAATTATAAAATTTAAAGTTGAAAACCATATACATTTCATTATCTTACATGCATTATTCATTTTTATCTAAATAAAATATAAATAAATTAAATTAATTCTAGTTTATATTTACAATATTCTAATAGAAAATAAAAATACAAACTTGTGATAAATTATATATACAAGTAAACAATACATGACACAAAACATTATATTATAACACAACATAAATAACTATCTAAATTTAAAATTTTATTTGTATAAATATTTAAATTTTGAATAGCCATCAAAGGGCAATTCAATTGGGAAGGTTGTGAAAATGAAATGTTACATCATAGGGTGGTTCAAATCATCTCATTTAGATGTACTTACTAAAAGAGCACACATAGACAACATAAAAACCTAGAGGTTATAATGACATTGCAATCAATCCCTTGATTCACATATACATGTGAAAGGAGCATCCTTGGGCACCTAGAGGTTATAGTGACATTGCAATCAATTCAAGGGCACACTAGCGCAAGACCAACCGACTTGATTCCACACAAGTATGTTTGTTTTGTTCTTCTTAAAAAAATACAAGACCAACCCACTTGAGAGTTCCTCTACATATTAAAAAAAAAGATAAAATATATAACATTATAAAATAAATATTTTAAGTTTAAAATTTTATTAAATAATGTAATTTTATAAGTCAAAATCTTTTTTAAATTACACTTTTAACTTAAATTATTTTATTTTGCAAAACTCTAAAATTAAAATTAAATAATAAAATTAATAATTTATTAAAAATTAAAAATTAATAGACTACTAAAGATAGTTTTGGCCATTTTTACCATGTTTATGGGAAGAAACAGACTCAGTATATCTATTTATTTCTTCTTAAAAAACTACAAGAACTAACCCCATTCCTCTAGATATTAACAAAATATTAAAAACATAATTAAAATAAAATATTAAGATAATTTAAGATTTGTTTTAAATAATATAGATTTTAATGTCCAAATCATTTTAAAATATCACTTTTCAACTATAAATTTATTATTTTGCAAAAAACTCCTAAAATTAAAATTAAAATTAATTAAACAAAATTATTAATTATTAATAAATTATTTAAATTTAATCAAAAAATAATAGGCTACTAAGATAGTTTTGGCCATGTTTACATGTTATGAGAAGCAACAACTCAAGTACATATGTATCAACTCATTTATGTTCATATAAAAGAAATATGATAGGCTAAGAATCATAGGTTATAACATAAAGAGTTAAAGAGTCATTAATATATAGAGAAATAATGTGAATATGTTAAAGATCAAATTTTAAAATGAGAAGTTAAAAACCATATACATTTATATACTTTATTATTTTAAGTAATACATACAAATAAA